>JAJOOH010071838.1:0-114956 GCA_029582605.1 Solanum gracilifrons
GTAAAATATAATTTTCTTATTTCTTTACTTTCTTCTGTGCTATATGTTCCTTTATAATAGTATTCTCTAAATGCACATGTATATTCATCTATGTAACATGTATATTATGATTTTCTCTTTATTTTGTTGTTCTACTTCTGTTTGTCATACTACTAAATTCATTTCTTATAGCTACTTCATATTTATATAATATTTCCATAGTTGTAGTAGCTAATTCACCAATAGATTTTTTATTAATTCTTAGAGCTTTTAAACTTTCATCTGATAAATTTTGTAGCCATAATTTTACTGTTCCTATAAGTGTCCTTTCTATATATCCTGGTGTTTCTGTCATTACTATTTTGTTATCTATTAATTGTTTTGATATATATCCTATCCATAATTGGATTGTTTTATTTATATCTGCTACACAGTCTAAATCTAAAAAATTATCTTGTTCCATTATTGGTTTAGGTCTCCATTTTTTATTCAATCTTTTATCCCATATAGTTTTTTCTCTATCATATCGTTCATAGTTTTCATTATAATATTTTGGATTTAAACTTTTTGGGATTTTTACTCTTGATGTGCTAGGTTTTTCATCCATGTCTACATCTCCTGTATTTATTTCTAAATTTTTTGTATTATCTATGTTTGCTAAAAGTTCCGTATATGTTTCACTTGTTTCCGAATGTTGTTCTAGATCATCGTCGTTTATTTCATCAATTCTTATTTCGGGTAGATTATATTGGCTATTTTCTTCTTTTTCTTCTAATTCAACTTTTAATTGCAATTTTTCTTTAAATTTAATTATCTCATTTGCTAATTTCGTTTTTTGTTCTTTTTCTTTTTGTTTAATTTCATACATTTCTTTTAATATTGCTAGCTCTTTTTCTAGCTTTATTATTTTAGTATTTTTTATTTCTTCTAATTGTTGTACTTCCTTTTTTGCTTGTTGTTTTATTTTTTCAATTTCCGTTTTTCTATTTATTTCGTCATTTTCTTTTGTTATTCTTATCATAGCAGTTAAACTATCTTCTAGTTTTACTATTTCTTTTTCTAACATTAAATTTAGATTGTCACCTATTTTCATATATCTTCTTCCTAGATTAGAAAATATTATCTTTATTTTTAATCCATCATAGTTTTCATATGTTTTTTAATCTATTGCGTATTCTTCTTTATTCATTTATAAGTTGTGTTGTAGTTTATATTCTAAGCATTCTATTTGTATTTATAGCTATTAAATAGTTTTTCTCTGTGCTATTATGGATTTTTTACAAATTCCTGCAAATATATTACTGTTAAGTTTATCTTGCCTATGTCTCAATTCTTGTCTTTTTGCTATAATATGGACTGCTATGCATGCATTGCACAAGTATGACTTCGGGTCACGAAAGAGAAGTCTTGAGATAGGATTGTGCTATAGTTGCCCTTCCTAGTCATAGTTGACTAAAGGTGAGAGATTCGCTTAGGTATGAGAGTTAAGCTAATAATGAGGCTAAAGTGGGGTGATTATGACCAGGATGACTTCAAGGTTATGCTGAGTGTGAAGGGTAGTATGGGATGACTTTCATGCATTGCACAAGTGTTCTTTGAGGTTACTCAGAAGTGTGGTACCCTTATGACATAGAGAAGCTTAAGAGTTGACCATGTATGTAGACTATGATTAAGATGGCCAAAAAGGCATAATTGGCTTGTGTTGTATTATGGGATGCTATTCTTGCTTTGCACTTGTATGGTTTTGAGGTAACTTGAGAATGGTGCTATTATGGTAAAGATGACTAAGTGTCTATTATGCTTATATGACTATGATTTATATCATATGCTCATTAACTATGTCTTATGTTGACTTATGATCATATGAAGCTTATGTTGGAGACCACACTATGACTATGATAATTACGTTATGAACATGTTATTATCTCTTATGCTTATGTCTTATGTGACTAACCATTTTGAGATGCTATTATGATGTTGTGCTAGCTTTTTGTAACGACCCGAGAGCACCCCCTAGCTGTTACATGCGTATTCGACCTCTCGGAGGTCTCTTACAAGCCTTAGCATTCATTCATCACATAGATCATAAAAGTCATTAAGAATTTAAAAACATTCCTTACAAAGAAGACATTTCATTAAAACTAGCAAGCGAAAGACTTTCTAGACTTTATACATGATGTCTCAAAACCGTTTAATACTTGAATATAACAATGGGACTAAGCCCATACAAGACTTAAACACAATACTAGAAATACATCAAAAGGAACATGTAGGGTATTGTCCTTGAATCTATGAGGACTCACCAAGTCTTCATCGTCAACACTTAGTAACCTATCAAGTAGCCATGACATGTCACCATCACCCAATCCCTACACATTAGTCAAAAATGGAAAGAAAGGGGTTAGCACAATTAAGTACTAAGTATGGAGACCATGAAAAAACATGCTTCAACAAACATTTACAAGGAATATATGCTTTCATATCATTTTTGATAAAACCTTCACTTCACAAGTATAAGAGATATAATACAAGTCAACATTCTCATATAATACCATAGCTAACCATACACATACTCAACATATCCACATCCAACCCATGCTTAACTTTAGAAGAACACATGCCATTTCATTATCATTGGACCTCTACCTAATATAACCTTAAGACACACTTGAGTGAGACAAAAAGTGACCGCCCATACAACCTCTTCAAGCACACTTAAGTGTTCCTCAAGATTACCTTAGATAAAGATATTTCATTTTGCAACATAACATCAATAGACCAACATTCTTTAAGAAACCACTTAGGAGACCTTCAAGTACATAAGGGGACTTTCACATAATAGTCGTTAGACTTAGGGAACTCACTTTAGTATCTTCAAAGCCTACTTGTGCCATGTGTAGATAGCATCCCATACTACTACCTACACATTGTAAAACCTGTCCAATAACTATAGTGCACATCCCACATGATGGGAATAGGCATAACCGACATAGACCATACTAGCTAGGCATGGAATCCGGAGTCTATCTTACTCCATGGAGGTTGTTCTACTTGCCAAGGGTAGAACTAGTAAGCAACCCATGTAGGCAAATGGTTTGGGGGATGTCCAAGGAAGTTCATTGTGCCTAATCTCATACTCAACTAGGCCACCTTCGTAACCACATCCACTTGGTGCTATCCTTGTTTCCCATAGAATATTCAATCACGTATGTACTAGAGAGGGTTCCTTTTCTAGTTCAACCAACTCATAGTACCTCTTCCAAGAAAGGCCCTATTTCTTCGTCATTGCCAATCAAGGTTCATACGGATAGCTCATTTAACTTTCTTCGATAAGGATTCGCATGCCGTTTCGGCTCCATCCATCTCTAAGTCTATCATTTCACTCAAGAAGGGAGCATCTCCCTAAGGCCCATCCTTCAATGTTATACATTTACTTAGGAAAGATAGACTTATGAAAGGGAACCATTTCTTAGTTCTGCCGATTCAAGTCTTGGCCTAGAGTTCCTATTTTAGCATTTATAGAAAGGGGACCATTTCTTAGTTCAATCCCACTTCACCCATTCATGCTTTTAAGACTTTAAGTAACAAGAAGAGACACTTTAGTCTACTAATCAAGTCACAACATTATCATTTGAGGACACTTCATAATCCAACATCATCACATATATACATCATGAGAAATCATACTTTAAATCACAATGCTATCCACTTTACATTGGATCATCACAAGATCACATAAACTCATTCACATCATATCTTCACATATAGCTTCACATAAAGCTTTACATATAGCTTCATATAGGACTTTACATATAGCCTCATTTATATATAATAACACAACAATACTCATATAATGTCATTCATGGCCACAATCATAATTCTAGAGCAACATCAACACTTCCACCAAAGATGGATCCAACCTAAGAAACAATTATAGCAATATTAATAGATCAAGACATCTTACCATCTTTCAAAGGCCATAAGCCACAATACTCAATTCCATGCCAATTATACAATATTCATCAAGTTAGGTCAACTTACCCTCTTTCCATAGCTATCTTCATCATCCTCATATTCCAACAATTAAAAATACAATAAAAATGATAATAACAACATTCAACTATACAAGCTAAGCTATACAATAGCCAATAACCAACATAAAGGCTAAATCCCAACTTATGACCATTCAAGGCTACTACCTCACATTATACAATTCAATAACAATTTCCAGCAATTCAACATAGCTAAGATCATATAAGAACAGCCCACATCAAACCACTCAATAATCCTTCATCAATTACTCAAAATCATTAAACCCCCTTTAGGCCAAATTTAAAGAATTTGAGAAGAGATGGGTTCACAAAGATTTCTTTCTTAAAACCATAAATAATCATTAATAACAACATGAAACATCATTTAAAATGATTTAATGCAAGAACCCATGCTTAGAATTTGAAATAGGGTTTTGTGTATTTGAAAAACCTTGAAAACATTTTGATTGGGCTCCTTGAAAGAAAGAATAATCAAGGATAAAGGATCCCCATACCTTAATCATCAAGAACCAAAAGAAATTGAATAAGAAATCAGTAGCCAATATCAACCCTAGCTCCATCTTTCACCTTTTGCTTCCATGGGGTTTTTGAGTGAGTTTGACAGAAAGAGAGGATTTTGAATTTAGGAGAATGACTTTAAAAAATAGACTTTAAATGTTTAAATATACTTTAAAACACTTAAAACAATACCCCAAGGTACCCAAACTACCCCTCACTTAGTTGGACCCTTTAATGAAGTAAAAATAGATTTCTGAATTTATGCATTTTCATCGCGGAACAAGTCCACGACGCAGAGCTGTTCCCTGAAGATATTTGGAATTAAATTTCGAGACAGTAGAGTCCGCGACACGACCTCGTCACAAACTGACTTTTTGCTCCTTGGGGGAACAAGTTCGCGACGTGCCTCTATTCCCTCCAAGTGCAATTTGCAAGCTGCCTTGGCAGCTTGGTTGGCTAAGGTTGGGGTCCTCCTCGGGGTCCGTTAGGGTGGCCCCGGGGGGTCGTATTCGAACGTTTTGACCCTAGGAACATATATTTACCTGTTTTAAACCTTTTCACAAGATTATACCATCATACGACACTCCCAAACCTGCCCAAAATCTAAGGACACACTAGAACACATTCTTCTCTAGTTTCCGGACGTCTTGGTCGCTCCTTGACGTTTGACTTACAAACTCTTTAAACTGACTAAAAAGGCTATTCTTCATTATTTTAACAAGTTATTAATGCATTAAACCCATGTGAGGCTCTACTTTATCCTACTTCATTTTGAGGGGTTTTACAATATCCCCCACTTGGGAACATTCGTCCTCGAATGACACTTAAGCACTTTTCAAGGAAAACGACCAAAGCAAACAGTCCATACTCATGCATACCATAATATAAACCATTCACATAATAAGGAGGAACATCACTCCACATCAAAGTCCTGCATTAACTTCATGCAATTCAAGGAAGTAGGCACAACATCTACTAACTCCTTATGCATCATCTTTACCTTTTCTCATGCTATTGGAGGAACTTCCTTCTCCAATTCACATCATGCTCATTCCGACATTATTAAGCACATTATGCAATTTTCTCATAAAAGCACAATTATGCAACATTTACCATAAGGCACATTTAAGCAATTCTCTCATAAAGGCTCAATATGCAACTTCTCAATAACAAATAAGGCATGCTAAGAAAGTCAACTCATGCAACATTTAGGCAAATCATTATAGATGCACATCTACATGAGGAACATAACTTTATGAAAATCCATTTTCTTACTTTAACAAGAATTCATTTAAACCATGCCTAATATAAGGAAACCATGGAAAACTCTTTTTCACCTAAGACTCCATAACATGCTACAAGCTTCTAGGAACTCTTTGTTTTAGGCTTGAATAGTCACATAAAGAAAAGGTAAGGATGTCAACACTCCTCAACCCCCTCACTACTCAACTTACCATCCGCCACTTAAGGGTAAACCAAGCTAAGGTCAACATGGACATGCCATAAGAATCTGAAGGGAAAGACTATCAATCTTACCAAAAACCATTCTCACCCAGCTCTTCAATTCCCTAAACCTCTTGTAATGAGAACATCTTTCAAGCCTAACTCATGACTGCAAAGATTCTCAAGCAGCCTTACCATAAAGACACAACATCCCCACTTAAAAGGAACTCATACTAACTCTTTCAATTTCACCTCCTTCCACCTTATGGATCACCATAATACTAAACTTCCATACTCATCACACATATGCCCTTTAAAAGACCACACTCCATTATCCTTTTTTCAACATATCTCAACTCACATATCTAAGTCGGATTCTACCAATACTTGTGCATGCTACTTTATACTTTACAGGAGAACAAAATGAGCTGGTAATTTGATCCAAATCTTTCAAGTTCATAAATTGTTCAGAAAGCAAACCTTTTCAATCGTTTCGTTAATGGTGGTTATCTTTTTATTTAAAGTATTCTTATTGGAAAACAGAATGTAAGAAAGCTATTTCGTTGAAGAAGGTTTCTGTTCTCAAGAAGTAAATATATTCATTGGATGATTATAAGACTAATTCGAGTAATCAGACAACTAAAAATACGTTAGTAAAAAGCAGTGGAATTAATCAATATGTAATTGCATATCTCAAAAGATTTCATAACGGACTTATATGTCATAGTTTGCAATAAAGTTACGACTTACATAGACAACTCAAATGGGGTGGACAAACTAACTAGATTATTTGTTATGTAGCATGAACTTGAGAATGTTGAAGCACCTTTTCTTTATGTGACGATTTAATAGTATCATTTAGTCTCAACTTTTATAAGATGCCTAAAGGTTCCCAAATGTCTATGGGCTGGTTTGATTAGGTTAGCTTGGCTAGACAAAATGCTAGAAGAAGTTTTACTTAAGGTGGCATCTTAATTATATTATACTAACAGATTGTCCCTACCATTTATTGTTATAAAGGAACCATCAAGTTAAAACTTGCAAAGTAAAGATTATTTTAAGAAGGGTTGCTCAAGATATTCATGTTCGAGAAGACAATACAGAACCCACATGCGATTTTCTAGCTCCTACTTTCAGATTTAAGCCTTTTATAGTTTAAGTATTCAGAGCGTCTGATTGTAATACACTTAAGGATTACGTAGATGGTTGATGTGGGCCTACAATCTGAACAAATTGCGACATGATTGCATGCTATTTAGCAGGAACTGAGACAATCGAGCACTTTTTCTTTAAGTCCCAATTTACCTTCACCATTTGGTCTCGACTTCTATAATTCCTAAGGGTATACCAAATGTCTATAAATTGATCTGCTGAGGTTAGTTGTGCTATAAAAAATGCTAGAAGCAGTTCCAGTTAAGTTGAAATATTAATTATATTACTAATAGATTGTATCTCCATTTATGATTAGAAAGGAACCATGAAGGTAAAGTTTGCATAGTTTAGGATATTCTAAGAAAGGTTGTTCAAGATATTCATAAACAAGGAGAAATTACAGAAACAACATGATTTTGTAGCTCCTACTTACAGATTTAAGCTTTTGAATGTACCAGTATTCAAAGATTAAAATTATAATACACTTAAGGCTTACGTAGGCAACTGAAATGGAGTGTATAAACTGACTAGATCGTGTGTTATGTAGAAGGAACCTGAGATGATTAAGCGCCTTTTCATTAAGTTTTGATTTACTGCTATTGTTTGGCATCAAGTTCTATAATGCCTAAGGGTTTGTCAAATATCTATGGGCTGGTATGCTAAGGTTATTTGGGCTATATAAAAGGATAAAAGAATTTATAGTTAAGCTGACATCTTCATTATATTTCAAGCAGATTCTATCTACTCTTTATAGTTAGAAAGAAACCATCTAGGTGAACCTTACACAGTTAAGAAAGTTCTAAGAAGGGTTACTGGACATATTTATGTTTGAGGAATACTTAAAGAAACTGCATGTGATTTTGTAGCTCCTACTTATATATTTAATCTTTTGACAGTTCAAGTATTCAGAGCTTCTAATCGCAATAAACCTATGGTTTATGTAGACGACTGAAATGAGGGCGAACAAACTGATCTGATTGTGCTCTGATTGTGTGTCATGCTATGTAGCAGCAACTTGACACAATTGAGCACCTTTTCTTTAAGTGATGATTTACTGCTATCTTTTGGTCTAGAACAATCAGTCAGAAGAGGGGAGTCGAACAACCTGCAAGTGCCAATATGTATAGCAGATACTGGTGGTCCAAAAAATTTATCAGGCAAGAATAACACCCATTTGAAGAGGATACTGGTGGATTACATGTTGCAGGTGTCATATTATAACACTGTTGTAAAGCTTGTTGAAAGTAGCAACTAGGTGTTTATCTTTGTCTTTTACCTTTTATTACTTGGTTGAATAGTCGAGGTGTGCATGAACGGGCTTCAACACCTCTATTACAAAAGAAAAGATGCAGGAACAGGGACAACAAATGCAAAGGGACAAATATCTAAAAAACCATTTTGTACAAAGTAAATCCTTAGCTTAATAGGATAAGGTTTTAGACCAGTTTTTAGATTTTGGTTGAGCTTAGAAGACAAGACACAAAAGCCAACACAATAACTATTATGGATCCTAGTTTCTGATAAAGTTCAACAAAAATAGAGGCAACATATGAAGGTTAACAAAATCGACGAGCAATCAGCTTTGTCTGAGTTTTAGAACGAATATGAAAGGAATTGTAACAATTGGATACAAGAAATGACTAACCAATATCAAGAGAAAACAAAGTAATCAGCTCAATCTACTGCACATCATATAAGTAGGAAACGAATATCACACAATGCAAAACAGAGTTGAAACTACTTTTAAGCTAGTACTTAGATTGCTGGTTTGTTCACCCCTTCCAACAAAACCTCCACCATCTCATCAGATCTAAATTAATGATGTTGTTTATGATACGTTGTCATGAAGTTTCTACGATTACTAGAGAAATAGGAACTATGCATGCCATACAACAAACACAACCAACAACATTCAGCTAATAGTTGAGTAAACTTATAGACAAGAGGAACTTTAAATCACGCCTTTAGCTGTCCACTCAGATTTCAGAATTCACTTTACCAAGAAGTAAATAGATTCTCCTGTAGATCATTTCCTCTAACAGAACGTGACAGTATTACATATACTCAAATTATTAAAGCCATCTGCACTGAGAAGTAGATGAGAGAAGCTTGCTGACAGGAAGACTGAAGGACTTTACTTGTTCACATAGAACTTACCATGATTCCACTGAATTACTTTCTTGGGCTAAATCTTATAAGATGACACTGATCCCATTCTTCTTCTTCTCAAGGAAAAACATAAAGAATATATAGACTCCATATACCTGGAATGATTGCTTGAGCCTATCCATATTTTCACTTCTACATTCCTTCCTCACTCTATAAAGAATACGAGACTTGTTTTTTGAGAAAGTTAACTGGTATTATAAACAAAAGGAAGCACACCAATAGTGTGCTCCTAAGAAGTTACATAAAAAATATGAAGGGACATCCAAAACAAAATCTATCACCTATATCCTTTATAGACTATCTAAAAATAGAGTAATGTCCCCTATATCCTTAGGTACAGATTGAATACACCAAAATTAGAATGTTGCTAAATAGTTCATCTTCATACTTTGGAAGGAAATGCTCTTGTTCTCAAATCATCTCTGATTACTCTTTTTCCAAATTGTCCACCAGATGCATGCAGGGACAATCTTCCATCTCTCCATGTGTCCTGACTGATTTCCATCCCTATTCTAGCATGCTAGAGCTGTTACAGTATGTCATGGCATGGCCCATCTAATACCCCTGAGATTAATGAACCATTGCCATAATTTTCCAGTCACTTTATAGTGTAAAAAAATGGTTTACTGTCTCTATTTCAGCTTCACAAAAAAAACATGTGGAGCATAACTGCCTTCCCCTTTTCATAAGGTTGTCCTGAGTCAGAACTGCTTGATGTGCAACTAGGCAGGTGAAACAAGCCACCTTATGAGGTATCTTCCCATTCCAGATCATCTTCCATGCCCAACCTTCCTTGGTTTCAGTTGAGATATTTAGTAGCTTGTAGGCTGATTTAACCTTGAACCTGCCATCTTTGTCAGTCTTCCACAACAATCTATCTTCCTCAAAGTTAAGGCTCTTACCTTGTTCCAAAGTATTGTAGAACTGAATCATTCTCTCCACTTCCCAGTCATTGAGGAATCTTCTGCAGGACAGATTCCAACCTTGTGCATTTTTTACCTGTGAGATTGTAGCTAGCTTCTATTGATTGAGATTATAAATGTCCGGAAACTGTTGCCTCAGAGGTGTTTGCCCTACCCATACATCATTCCAAAACATGGTCTTTCTGCCATTACCCACTTTGGTCACAGTAGTAACCCACATTTTTGGCCATTCATTTTTGATAGTTCTCCATAGTCCCATTTCATAAGGAATTTTAGCAACATGGAGTTCTTGTTTATGAATTTTTTGCTGGTAGTTGTTTGGATGTTCACTAAAATGATGTTGTTGTTGCACTTAACTTATTTTTCTCTTAGAAGTGCAGTAGTAGTGGTAGCAAGAATGTTACAGAGTGGCATCCCAAGCTTAGTTCAAGTGGCAAAGGTTGAGGGACTTGTGACTTAGGTCACAAGCTTTTCCTGTGATATGTGAACTAAGTCTGGTATAGAGTGAAGAAGGACAGAGCGTAAGGGGGGGGGATTATAAACGACTTTCAAAAGCTGAGGTTGGTCCTAATGATTGATCGTAGACAGATTTCTTAGTTAACAAGTAAAGAATGTTACAGTGTGCTCATCCCAACATAAGTGTCATCTCTATAATAGTCATTTGTCTTAAGTTTGCTACAAGTGATTAAAAGATTGCACTGGAGTTGACTAATTTATATCCTTACGTTTATCTTTTCAAGAAAATTTACTAACTTAGAAAGGAGTGGTACCTTTTTCATCCAATTATCAAATCCATAAAATGTGCCTGAGTTATCCATATTTTCACCATCGCAATTCTAGAGGACCTTATGTGCCAAGAACTATTATCCACTTGTAAGGATTGTGGAAGTTGTTGATAGGTATTGTCAGGTCGCTAGTTCTTTTAGGAATTAAGAAAAGGAATCAAGTAACACTTATTTCACACCTTAATAAAATAGTCCTCAAAGGCAATAAATGACCTTCTGGTAGATAATGTCCAGCCACTGGTATAAAAGCCAGTCAACAGTAATTAGGAGATGAACAAAAAATGCCAACAATAATCTGTATAATGGAACCATGAGCAGAGGAATAAAGGTCCCAAGCATTCTCATAGGCTATTAAACTCTGAATTCCATTGCTCTAACTAGATCTTAGATGTGTTCAACATGTTTCCTATTTATCAATACTATCTTCTGGCAGCTACTCTGTTATAAATAGGAGATGAACAAAAAGGGACAACAATTATCTGAATAATGGAACCATGGGCAGACGAAGAAAGGTCCCAAGCATTCAAATAGATTGATCTCAAATCTACACTTATTATCCAAATTAGGTAAATAAATAAAATCTCTAATGACTAATCTACTACCTAATGGATGATAATAGTAATGCTGAAACTATATGTCGTGACAACTCTTGCTCGAGCTTTAGTTGATATAAATGAGCTCCAACTAATTTCTAACAATAGAGGGGCTACATGCGTTGTTTTAATGTTCTTCAAGTACAAAAGTCACTTAGGAATTCAAAGGAAACAAACCTAAATGTCAAACATGAAGGCCAAAATAAAAACCAAACATAATCAAAGCATGTACAAATTCAATAATTCTCATAAAACATCTAAAATCGTCAAAGTCCAAGGTAGTGATAATAAATCATTACCTACAGTTATAACGTGTTTATACTTGAGAGACATCGAATAAAATTTAATTTTGAAATATTAATTTGCGACAGTTCAAGATATATAAATATTGGCTTCGGCCTTACAATAGCTCATTAACCTAAAGATATATAATAAAAAGAACTAATTGAATAGTTCATTTCTACATAAAATAAGATTGTTATGACTGATGTTTTCAACACTTGATAACCACAATTTCAAGTATTTAGCATGAGTATAAATAACAGAGAGTTTATGGAGTCAAAACAGAGGGTCCATATAATCGCTAAACTTGAAAATTTAAAAGAAGAGATCTTTATTCATAATCAAAACGGCCAAAGATTAGAAACATAGGAAAATATACATTTACGAATCAAATCACTTGGAAATCACAATTAATGCCTAAAAACTGATCAGTTTGTCAAGTATATTTTCTATTTTTTTCCTGTTAATACTTAAGTATTGATTAATGAACATGATAGGAAAAAATTACAGGGTGAATATTAAATGACGATCTACAGACCAACAAAAAGTATAGAAAATCTTAGAAATAGAGGAGTTGAGTGGAGTGATTTACATACCTAAACTTTTCTGAAAAGTTTGTTGTTGGACTTCGCATGTTGTTGGACGTTGTTTTTGTGAGTGAGATATATGTCGTATGTGAGTCCTAATATGATGATTTAGGCTGCTGAATTCTTATTTGTCTGGGAGATATTTTTAGTAATTTTTTCCTTATTTTTGTAGGAGAGCTTTTTAGGGTTGTAAAGTGTAGGAAAATTATTTTCTCTAGGATTTGGAGAAAAGCGAGAGGGGGGAATTTTTGGAGAAAGCTAGCGGGAGTTTTATTTTTAGAAAAAAAAAAGCTCTTTTGCGGCTATTCTTTAAAATTGCTACTAAAAATGTACTTATTGCTGGCTATTATACATTAGTCGTTGATAGTTTACCCCGCGTAAATAGATCAGCGGCAATTACCTGATTGCCGCAAAAAATTATCGCTAAAGTTCATTTTTGTAGTAGTGGGAGGCTATTGAATGCTTAGGAAACTTCACTTCTTCATTCTGTAAGTCGTGCTAGAGATCTATATTCTCTCTCTCTTTTCCCATATCCGATGGTCTTTAGGATGTGACTATTAGAAGGGTTATGCTACAAGGAGTGAGGGAGGAAGGTTGATTGAGATACCCATTATGGCTATGTGACTCGGTAGATTTGAGGTGATAGACTTTGATATTTTCTTTAGTATGAATGATGCTACATTGTTGCCTTTATGTTATGATAGGTTATTACAAAAAATTGTGTAGGCTTACTCCCAAGAACGAGATATTATGCCTACCTAGCAAGGTGATTGTGAAGTTATGTGTAGTTTTTGGTAGAACCCGGCTTAGTCATGATTAGTTTTGAGGTATAATGATAGAGTGGTTAAATAGGGTGTTTAAGCAATTCCTAGATGGGTTGAGTGAAAAGACTCCTCTAAGAAGGGTAGAGTGTAATTCACCATGGTGTAGAATCATTTTGTGTAATAATGTGAAATCTAAGTGATGACTTGCTCCAACATTAGAACTAAAATAATTGATTCTTAAAAGAGTTTGTATAAGCTTGCTCCCAAGGGAGGGGGGGGGGGGGGTATAATACGCTTAGATAGCAAGGTCGTTGAGTATCCTTGATGTTTATTAATTAGGGTTTACTAGAAATTTTCACCCTGTGAGGTGTAGTGCGTATGAGAAGTTTAGTCCCGATTTGTTAGGCTCATGTGAGATCTTGAGTAGTGTTAGTAAGGTTGATTGTGAGCTATAGTTTCTTAGTGAGAATCTCTCTAATTTAGAAGTACCGGTAGAGGTCTTAGACCGGTGAGTTAAGAAATAGAAGAACAAAGAAGTTATTTCATGAGGTAGTGTGGAGTATTCTTTAGTAAGGATTCTGGTTATGAGTGCTACTTGGGAGGCCAAGATCCAATGATATGTCCCAATGTCCTCATCCTTTCCTTATACTCATTCATAATGGGCTGCTAAGTTAGATTTTAGACTTTAAAAAGTGTTTAAACTTTCATTCGAGGACGAATGTTCCCAAGTGGGGGATATTGTAACACCCTGTGATTTAGTGAGTTGAACTAGTGCATTCTAGAGCCTTTGGAAAGAGTTTTGTAGTGTCGTATGAGGATTAAAACTAGAAAAAATGGTTTCGTACATAGAATAGAGGTTTTAGGGGTTAAACGTCTGGGTACGACTCCCCAAGGTGTCCTTGAGGAGGATCTCAAAACAGTCCCCAAAACTGTCCAATTTTGGTGACCTACGGATGGCCAACCACAGCCAGTAGACCAGACCACGCCCTGTAGGTCATAGGCATAGGTCAATGCTTGTTGAGGCATACCAAGACAAGCTTCAGGTGCAAATCACGAGACCACAGGACGGCCAGTAGACCCATCCACGGTCCGTGGATGGGTGGGCATGGATGCTTCCAAGTTTTGGAGTTTTATTTTTTAGTTAGGTGTTTTGGAATTAATTTAGTTATTAATTATGGGTTTAGGGAGGTCGGTTAGTTAATTAATTTACCTCTTATATAAGCTTAATATTCCCATAAATTAACTCATTAATTCATTCATCTTAGAACTCTCAAATCACTCTCCAAATATTTTCTCTCTAGAAGGAAACAAGAAGAAAAAGAAGAGGAGCAGCAACTAGGTCGAATTCACCATTGATTCAAGATTTCTTTAGGGCTTTGATTTAAGGTATGTGAATCTTAATCATCCATGGGTTATTTCACCCATGGAGCCCCCATAGTTTCCCTACTTGTGAAATCAAAAACCCAATTATAGCTAGGGTTGTGCTTGCATTTTGGGTAGAGTTTGGGTGTGATTCCAATCTAGTGGATATCACTCAATTATGATTGATTTAGATTTTTTTGATGATAATATGATGATTTCAAGTGATTTCTATTGTAATCCTGAATCTAAATTGATGAATGTGATATTTGTGGATTTATGTCATTACAGGCAAAATTGAAGGTTCGTAGTTGATCTTCCTAATTCTATGTTATGTGTAGTAATTGATCAAAGTTAGGATCATATAATCATGAATTGAACTAGAATCTATTGTATATGATTGATCTTGACCTGTAAATTTAGAATTGAACATTTATGATCAATTGAGACTAGAATCACCTAGTAATGAAAGATGTGATCAAAATACCTTGAAATCTAAGTATAAACAAGAGATTAAGGAAGAAACCTTGAGAGTAAGGTTTTTATCATGATAGCTAGGGCTTTAGGGTAAAGCTAATGTGATTAAATATTAATGCTAAGGCTTTGAGAGTAAAGTCTAAAAGAGAATAGAAGTCTAATAGGTTGGATTGTGGTGAAAGGTCTATACTCACCTAACGTACCTTATGAATTCTTGATAGATGAAAGTAATAGAATCACTTGAACATGGATTGGTTGTCAAGGACCTCCTTCCATGAGTTATGAGTGTTAAGCAAGGCTTAACAAGTAAATCTTGGGGTGTATACTTGGCTCCAAGTTGATATTGACAATGATATGGAGTGTCACAAAAGAGAGGGTCCGGGATCCAAGTAGAAAGTAGAACCACACCTAGTTGATTTGAGGACTATCCAAGTTAAAGGGGGAACTCTTACTACTAGAGTGTGGGTTTTCCCAAAGTTAGGTGTCATGAGATGTGAACCTTCACATAGTTCAGTTAAGGTTCTTAGTAGCAATCTCCATATCCTATGAACTAAGACATGTTTGAGAAGCATCTCATAGTGTTCTAAAGCATAATTAAACTATGACTTACTTAATGGAGTACCTCATAGTGTTCAAGTGTATGAGTGGACTTAGACATGCATAAGGTAGTATCTCATAGGGTCCATGTGAAAAAGGAACTTAGACATACTTAAGAGAGTATCTCATAGGGTTCATACTAGAAAAGGGTTTAGACATGCGTAAGTTAGTATCTCATGGTATCCATGTTAGTAGTGAACATAGACATACTAAAGGAAGCGTCTCATAGGGTTCAACCTAATAATGAACTAAGATGTGATAAAGAGAGTACCTCATAGTGTTCTAAAGTTAAGAGAGGAACTAGGTTCCAAACAAAGAAGTGTTAGTATGAGGACATTAAGGTAGTACCTAGTATGTATAGTATTATGGGGTTCTATGCATGCATTGCACAAGTATGACTTAGGGTTACTAAAGAGAGGTCTTGAGATAGGTTTGTGCTATAGTTTACCTTCTTAGTCATAGTTGACTAAAGGTGAGATATTCCCTTAGTTATGAGAGTTAATCTAATAATGAGGCTAAATTTGGGTGAATATGACTAGGATGACTTCTAGGTTATGCTTAGTGTGAACCGTAATATGGGATGCCCTTCATGAATTGCACAAGTGTGCTTTGAGGTTACTTAGAAGTATGGTACCCTTATGGCATAGAGAAGCTTAAGACTTTACCATGTATGTAGACTATGATTAAGATGACCAAAAAGGGATACTTGGTTTGGGTGGTATTATGGGATGCTATTCTTGCTTTGCACTTGTATGCTTTTGAGGTTACTTGAGAATGGTGCTACTATGGTAAAGATGACTAAATGTCTATTATGCTTATATGATTATGATTTATCTCCTATGCTCATTAACTATGTATTATGTTGACTTATGTTCATATGAAGCTTATGTTAGAGACCATGCTATGACTATGATGATTATGTTATTAATATGTTATTATCTCTTATGCTTATGTCTTATGTGACTAACCATGTTGAGATGCTCTTATGATGTTGTGTTAGCTTTCATACTTGGTACATTTTGTACTAACGCATATTTCCTACATTCTAATAAAATGTAGGGTTATGGAGATTGAGTTGCTTAAAGGCTAGGTTTCCAAGGATCAAGAAGAGTTGACGAATTGGTGAGTCCTCATAGCTTCGAGGACAAACCCATGTTTCCCTTTATGTCATTTCTTTATGTTTTTACACTTTGTATGGGCTGCGTCCCAAGACTTTTATTCTTGAGTTTAAATAGATGGTTTGATACAAAGGTATTAGTAAAGACTTCTGCTGATTTTGATTGTATGGTCTGAAAGAAGTTTAAAATTTTCCTTACTTTTCTATTACCTATGTTATCATGCTAAGGGTTGTATTAGACCCCTTTGAGCTCGAGTATGTCGTGTTACATCTAGGGGGTACCCCTGGTTCGTGACAGGTTTAGGGTCTAGGTTTAGGCTAAGGTTTAGGGTTTAAGGTTTAAGGTTTAGGATTTAAGGTTTAAGGTTTAGGGTTTGGGGTTTAGGGTTTAGGGTTTAGGGTATATAGTTTAGAGTTTAGGGTTTAAAGTCTAGGGTTTAGGGTTTAGGGTTTAGAGTTTAGTGTTTAGGATTTAGGATTTAGGGTTTAGGGTTTTGGGTTTAGGGTTTAGGGTTTTGGGTTATAGGTTTAGGGTCTAGGATTTAGGGTTTATGGGTTAGGATTTAGAGTATAGGGATTAGAGTTTAGGGTTTAGGGTTTAGGATTTAGGGTTTAGGGTTTATGGTCTATGGTTTAGGGTTTATGGTTTAGGGTTTAGGGTTTAGGGTTATGGTTTAGGATTTAGAGTTTAGTATTTAGGGTTTAGGGCTTAGAGTTTAAGATTTAGGGTTTAGGGTTTAGGCTAGGGTTTAGAGTTTGTATTCAGGGTTTAAGATTTAGGTTTAGCGTTAGGGTTTAAGGTTTAGGGTTTAAGGCTTAGAGTTTAGTATTTAGGGTTTAGGGTTTATGGTTTAGAGTTTAAGGTTTTTGTTTTATTTGAACGACCCTTGTGGGGGTAAGGGGCGTAGCAACACCCCAGGCTTTAGCAAAAATAAAATAGAACAAAGTACAAGGAAAGGGACATAAACCTTAACTCCAATCCTATGGTGGTTTATAAGTCTGCCTTCCTACCAAGGAAAGTCAACTCATCCCCATACTATAAAGGAAACCTATTAACCATGCACCTAAACGAAAGGACTCATCTCGGTACAAAGAAACTAGGAAGCATAAATGCGGGAGACTCTACCCTTACCACAGTAAGAAAAGAATAAAAATCTAATCCTATCCAAATAGGCTAATACTAAACAGAACAAGCTAAGTTGAAGAGGGTGAGTGCTCAATGGTTAAGAAACGCCTAAACAACAATGCATTATCAAGGAGGTTTTATAATTCTTCTGAAATTCTACATCCCAAGCTTCTCTAATAAGTAACTTCCTTTGGTTTCCCCTGGCAATTGGTGGTGCCTATAAAAGTGTTAGACAATGGCTTGTTTATGGCTCCATTTAGATAAGTGATCTGCAGTGCAATTAGCTTCCTTGTAGGTATGTCTGCATTGAAAGAATTTTAGTTGGCTGCTAATCTCCTGAAGCTCCTGGGTGAACTTCTTGATCCTCCAAGGTGGTTTGCTATTAGGATTAAGCCACTCCCTTAGAAGTTCAGAATCCACTTTTAATAGAATTTTCCTGTAACCATATTGCATACACCAGTTCACTCCATGTATGGATGCCTGTATCTCTGCCTTATTATTTGTTCCATAGCCAAGAGTAGTAGCATAAGCATATATCATATTGCCTTGGCCATCCCTTAGGATTCCTCCACCCTCAATTTTTCCTGGATTATGAAGGGTACTACCATCTGTATTCAATTTGTAAATTCCAGTTGCAGGTCTTTCCCAACATACAATAATAGCTTTGATCTCATGTTTGCATTGCTCAATCATCTTGATCAGGTCCTTCCAATTATGACGCCAATGCAAGTAGGGAAAACTTGTGGTTAGGAGTTGAAAGATGTCTTTGGAAATGAGGTGCTTTACTCTGCCAATGCTGGACTGTTTGCCCCCTTGTTTTGCTGCACACCTGTTCTTCCAAAGATTCCAACATACAAAAATAGGCAGTGCTTGAATCAAGAGCTTCTGGATCTCATTGTTGTGTTGTGCACTACTCCAACTCATCAGGAGACTTCTCAAAGTAGTGTAAGAGTGCACAATTCCCATCAGACCTACAGTAAACCTCCATATGTACCAGGCAAAGTTCCCACAAACTAGGATATGGTCAATTTCATCCTACCCTGGTCTGTAGCAATAATAGCATTTAGTTGGTTCAATTCCAAATATGACAAGTTTTTCATTAGTGGGCAACTTTCCTCTTAAAGCTCTCCAAATAAAGAAAGACGCTTTAAAAGGAAATTTTTTATGCTAAATGAAAGTGTTGATCATGTCCTTCTGTTGTTTTTGTCGGATGGTAGAGTTTAAGGTTTAGCGTTTAGGGTTTAGGGTTTAGGGTTTAAGGTATGAGGTTTAGGGTCTAGTGTTCTGCGTTTAGGGTTTAGGGTTTAGGGTTAGGGTTTAAGGTGTAGGGTTTAGGATTATGGTTTTGGGTTTAGGGTTCCAAGTTTAGTATTTAAGGTTTATGGTTTAGGTTTTACGATTTAAGGTGTAGGGTTTAGTGTTTAGGGTATAGGGTTTTGGGTCTAGGGTTTAGGGTTTAGGTTTGGGGTTAGAGTTTAGGGTTTAGGGTTTAGAGTTTAAGGTATAGAATTTAGGGTTTAGGGTTTAGGGTTTAAGGTTAGGGTTAGGGTTAGGGTTAGGGTTTAGGGTTTATGGTTTGGGTTTAGGGTTTTGGGTTTAGGGTTTAAGGTTTAAGGTTTAGGGCTCAGGGTTTAGAGTTTAGGGTTTGTGGTTAAGGGTTTAGGGTTTTGGGATTAGGGGTTTAGGGTTTAGGGGTTAGGGCTTGGGGGTTAAGGTTTAGGGTTCAGATTTTAGGGTTTCAGGTCTAGGGTTTAGAAATTAGGGTTCTGTCACGACCCGAGAGCACCCCCTAGTCGTAACACAGCGTAATCGACCTCGAAGAGGTCTAATACAAGTCTCTTAGCATTCATAACATTCAATATGAAAAGTGTGCGGAATTAAAAAACCTTTTAATTCAAAAACATAAGACTCAAAGGTCAACATCTTTTAAAAAAAATCTTTATACGCAAGTGGAAGACTAGTCTCACATGGCCATCCTTAGACAAATATACAAAATAGGGTCACGACCCTTTTCACTATTGAAAATACTAAAGTCTATTACAAAGTGACTTGAACATAAAAGAACTAGAAATATAGAATCCATGTCCTCGAACATATGAGGACATACCAAAAGATCTTGAGAGAACTCTACTCCCAAGCTGCAACTCTAAGCCAACTCAATCACTTTCCCGCACCTACACTTTGTAGAAAATTAGAGGAAATTATGGATTAGCACAATAAGTACTAAGTATGATAACCATGCAGAAACATGCGTTTAAAACATACATTTTGGTTGGAGACTCATGCATATTCTATTTGAGAAAATCTTGTAAGTCATGAACAAATAAGGCATAGTTTACATCATAACCAACATATCAAGCATTTACTTCACATTTATACTTCACCTCAAGTAATGATGCTTCACAAGTATCAATACGCAACAGATAACATGTACACCAAGTAGGATACAAGTTAACATCCTAAGGTCTCTATCTAGAGTCACCCTAAGGCACGCTTGAGTGAGACATAAAGTGGCCGCCCATACAACCTCATTCATACACATCTACGTGTTCGTCAAGTCTACTATAAACAAGAACCTTGACATTTCAATATAACATGCTAAGTAGTTCATTTGCTTAGTATAAGAGAGACATGCAATATATTATAAGGTTATCAAGTCAACATTCTTCTTTGGAGTCATTTAGGACAGATTTATGCATTTAGAGGACTTACACATATTAGCCATTAAGGCTTACGGAACTACTTTAGAATCTTCAAAGCCTACTCGTTCCATGTGTAGATAGCATCCCATACTACTACATACACGTTACAAAACTTATCCCGTAACTAGAGTTCACATCCCACATAATGGGAATAGGCATTAACTGACATAGACCATACTAGCTAGGCATGGAATCTGGAGTCTACCCTACTCTGTAGAAGGTGTTCTACTTGCCAACTGTAGAACTAGTGAGCAACCCATATAAGCACATGGTTTAGGGGATATCCAAAGGCGTTCATTGTACTCTTGCCTCCTACCTGGGAAAAGCTACCATCTTAACCATATCCACTCGGTGCTTAGCCTTGGTTCCCATAGTATAATTTCATTCACATATGCGTACTATAGAGGGCACCATCATTAGGTCTACAGACCCATAGCATATCTACCAAGAAGGGGACCACAAGGATCTACCGATCAAGGTTCATTAAGGATAGCTTATTGACTTTCTTAGAGAGGGTTTTCTACCATTCCGGTCCACCAACTCTATGTCTATCATTCCACACAAGAAGGAGGTTACCACCATTAGGTCTACCACTTCGAGGTTTTACATTCACATAGGGTCCTAGAATTATCATGAAGGGGTACCATGCTTGAGTCTACCGGTTCCAGACATCGCCTAGAATGCCTCATAAATCATTTATAGAAGGGCACCAACTTAGGTCTACCGATCCTAGACATTCATTCATTCATTTAAGAAGAGGTTACCCATCTAAGTCTACCAATTCATCCACAACTAGACACTTAGGTCAAGATGCATTCATTACTCAAGAGAAGGATGCCTAAACCTACCAAGTCAAGATATCACATTCAATAGCCTTCATGCATCAAGAAGAGGCACCTAAGTTTACTACGTCAATTCCCCATATAATTCCTTCATGGCAATAATCACAATACAATACAACATATAAAAACCTCCACCACTAGTGGATCAACCCATACAAGAACAATTCTACTAATTCCATGAGACTAGGTCAGCTTACCCTTCATCCAAGACAAACCACCATTACTAAATTCACCAAAAATTCACCATAGATAGTTATAGATAACAATATAAATCAATACCACAATTCAATCTAAGCATAATTCTATCAATATTCGTTCATAAACAATAAACCCACTTCATAAGTCAAATTTATGGTTTTAGTGAAAACATGGATTCTTGAAGAAATTTCTTATGAAATCATCAATTATATCTTAATTCATCAATATAATTCTTTTGGAAACATTTTACCAACGAACCCATACTTAGAATAGAAATTAGGCTTTTTGTTCTTTGAAGACTTTTGAAACCCTTTTGAATGGACTCCTTGAAAGGAAGAATAATCAAGTATCACGGGTCACCATACCTTATATATGAATTTACATGAAATTGAAGAAGAAAGCATGTAAAATCTTCCACCCTAGCTCCAACTTGACCTTGAGCTTCAATGGTTTTCTAGAGAGAACCTTTTTGAAAGAGGAGTTTTCATTTTGAAGCATGAATTCTATATGGAGGTTTAATTGTTTTAATTAACTTAAAATAGCTAAAATTACACAAAATAACCTTCCAAGTATTTAATTGGCCAAGGGTGGAATTTACCAAATCACCCTTGGCTTGGACGTGTCACTTGACAGCTTGCAGGTACGACCTACGACTCCACACCTACGGACCATAGGTGGAGTGATGGGCCGTCCTTTTGGCTCGATGTTTGTGACAGAGACTTGGCCATGGGAGCTAAGGCTCCCTAGGCTATGTCTTGACTTACGAAGGTAGACTTACGGGGCGTAAGTGGACCTACTGGCCGTAAGTCATGTCCATAATCACACTTTTGGCAGCTTGGGTTTTTAACTTAGGGTCCTCCTCAAGGAATCTTAGGGTGGTACTTGGGGATTCGTACCCGAACATTTAAACCCTACACATGTCCATCTAGCATGCTAGGTTCACTTCTACCAGTTTTAGAGCTCAACCACACAACAATTTCAACAACAACACATTAGATCACACTAGCACCAAAAGACTAGTTTCTGAATGTCACGGTCGTTCTTGACGTCTAACCTCCAAAACTTTTTAAACCAAACTTCAAAGCCAAAAATCATCATTTTAACAAGTTACTAACTTCTAAAACACATGTAAAACTCTAGTTCATCCTATTTGATATTTAGGGTCATTACAGGTCCCAAGTTTAGAGTTTAGGATTTAGGGTTTAAGGTTTAGAGCTTAGGGTTTAGGGTGTAGGGTTTATCATTTAGGGATTAGGGTTTAAGTTTTATAGTTAAGGGGTTAGGTGTTTCGGGTTTAGGGTTTAGAGTTTAGGGTTTAGGTTAATTGGTTTAGGGTTTAAGGTTTAGGTTTCCAAGTTTAAGGTTTAGGGTTTAGGGTCTAGGATTTTACATTTAGGGTTAAGGGCTTAAGGCTATACCAATTTGGATCAACCCATGCTAGGCATTTTCCCCTGGATTGCCACCCATAATTATACAAATTGCCTCAGTTAGATTCTTTAATATTTGAGATTGTTGTTTTGATGTTCATAACTCTTTTGAGATTGCTCGTTTGATGATCAAAAATCTTTTGAGATTGTTGTTTTGGTGGTCATAATCATTGTTGAGATTTGGAACTATGGACAAGTAGTAGAGGACATATGAATATGGACTTACGATAAGAAGAATGACATGGGAAGAAAATGTTACATGAACGTGTAATTCTTAGGAGATTATATGACTCAGTAAGCATTTTGACATCTCAAATTGAAGTACATATCAAGTGAAGACATTTAACATTCATCCAAGAAGTTTGAACTCTATATGATATCCAAATACTCACTAACTAATATCAAATACAAGGTATACATGAATGTGGAACCAAGGGAGAACGTGGGCAAATTCAACTTAAGGACGGATACATATTCGAAGAAAGTACATATAAAATGTACAGTAGGGAAAGTAGAGATCTTGTGAAACATTATAGTCTAACACAATGGGAATAATAACCAATAAAGGGAACATATGACCATGTGCAAAGATGACATATATGATGGAATAGACAATTGAAGCAAGTTAGCAAGATATGGGCAGATCGTATATCCAACACATGTACATATGTACCATGTGCAATCTATGATCATTTGGATTTGTATAAGAGGAATACGTGCCAAGGGTACTTTGACGATGAAACAAGTTTAAACCTTGCATGCATTATACTTGGCAGATTAAGCATGTACATTTAGTAATAAACTCATATTAGGGTACTCACTTTGATGCTCTAGGGAGCAGGACTGCAACTATGGATCAGTCACCACCAAGGGCAATTAGAAAGCTTATATTGTAATACAAGTGTTGGATTCATGCCAAATAAATATGAAATCGAATAGCCTTACACACCTCAATTCCCAATCGTATAGCTTACGAAGTGTCAACCTGTCCTTTAATGTCATAGTCTTCATCTACAACAACCAATCATTAAGGCTAATATTAGCAGCTTACCAACCAACTCGAGATATTTCAACACATCAAAACAATAGCCAGACAGCTAGCCCATAATCCTTCTAATTGATTGTTTTCCATCACAAATTATGTTTGTTATAGTTATTTAGACGAAACAACCTTCTGAACAGGCAATAAGATTACCAAAACTTTAATTTGATGGTGCATCACCATAGCTTGTAAAAATTCACCCTACAACTCTACGCAATCATTCCCTAAGTACATACATGACCTCCCATAAAAAAATCAACACAATAGCAGTCCTCAACACTCAAAAAATAATCAAAAGACTTGAATTGATGGTTTTCAATCACCATCCCATGAGTTGCAATAAACAAGTAAGTCTAGAATTCTCAAATAAACTAATAATTAGAGGTTGTGGCAGTGCCCTTACCTTGGTCATATAAATCTGTTATTCTCCTTCAATTACTGTTTTTGTAACCTTCTTTTAATATTTTGAAGAGAGTGGCAGAACCTTGGCTGCCAACACATATAGCTATCTCTAGTTCACTCCCCTTGAAGAACTGTCCAATATACTTGAAACAATAGAGGAGAGAAGGTGATCTTGTGGCTGCTTTGGAAGAAACAAGATGAAAAATAATTAGAACCCTAGTGGAAATATTGGGTGGCTGTTTCATCTTGAGAAAGAAATATATGAACTTGAGAGCTTAAAATTTGGATAAGAGGAAAATGAGATGTTTGTATAAGATTTTTTGCCTCAATAGGTTCTCTTTTGCCACCTTTCTTGTACTTCATTTTCAGCCAACATGTGTCTTTAATTTAATCCACACATTTAAGTAGGTTATGCACCTACTTTTCCATTCAAATTATTTCTTGTGGGCTTGGAAAGATTGGGCCTTGGCTGTCCATTTAGTTTTATATTCAACTTGGGCCAGATAAATGCAAGTAGGTGTAGTGTACTTGGCCCAATAACATGGTCAAAAGAGTCTTAGTAGGTGATGCACCTACTTTGTCCTTTGGGCTGGTCAATAAGTCAAAGTAGAATGCACCTACTTGTCACCTACTACCTTGGTTAAGTCAAGCAAGCACCTCAATATTTTATTTCATTTCTAGACCTTAATACCTTTAACTGAACTTAAAACCTATATACACTATGTCACTTTAAACTTTAGACTCAAATACCACCTTATGATCTCAAGTTTAAATACTTCTATCGACGTCAACTTTATCGGGTCGCATAAAAATCCACAGATAGTTCACTTTAAACCTATTATGTTGTCACTAGTCGCATAGGAAACCGAGTCCATAACTATAACACAAGGCAATTTATAAGCATCATATAAATAGAACTAATGCATGTAGAATACGGGGTGTTACTTCTTCCCTCCCCCCCTCCCTTTTAATCATTCATTTTCAAATAACAGGTTAAGCTGATAGTTTGGTTAACCTTGAAATTTCATTTGGAGATTTGCGAGAGTTTCCTATGTAAATAGGACTATCCAAAAGATATAGTCTAACCAAAGCATGTATAGACACGTCTCACATGATGTCTCAATAGATATGGTTCATGAAATAAGAATATTGCAAAGCAAACCCCTTTCTTGACCATGTAATTAACTGAGGATACACAAGTAGAACTCATACAAAGAAGGAATTTAATATTCCTAAACACAAGACATGCAAATGACATATCAAATGAACAAATGCTAGTAGGACTTATGATCATATAAGGGGACCACATGATCCCAGATCCTTATGTTAATGTTTGGAATGAGGAGGGGTATTTAGGATCTCTACCATCTTCTATTCCCAAGTATCTTATGTTATATTCTAGTCCTTCCACAATACTTAAATGGAGATTACACCTTTTGTTCTTAGCTTCCAGGCCTTAACAATCAAGAATTATACTATAGTATCTCCTAATTTTTTTTATATGGAACTGACACAAAATCATAGGCCGAATCTATCGGGGCTCTATTGGGTATGTCACATAGGCAGAAAAGGGAGTGCATAATATATAGGCATTAAGCTATAAAAACATATGGTTCATAGGGTAGCGTGTGAGCGAATGAACTATAAGGAATGTAGGAAATGGACTATATGAGCACATGATGCATAAGTACTAAAGCTACGAAATATATAATACGTAAGCAAGTAGATTATATGACAATTAGACATAAAGAAAATGACCTACGGAACACAAATCATATTGAGCAAGTGTGTTATATCACATGGATAGGTGGACTAACAAGTCAATAAGTACACTTATGAAATATAAGCAAGTGAGCACATGACACATGGATAGAAAAGCTATAAGGCATGTAATTTTTAAGCAAGTAGGCTACGAGGCATGTAAATTTATAGAAATGGTCATATGATCAATTATCCTGCTATACCCACACAATATGGACAATTGACATGGGGAAAGTAACCAGTGCAACAAATAACATGTAGGGAGAAGGTCCTATGAAAACATATAGCAATAAACAGGGTGCTCCAAAGCGGATAACACTTACATGCAAGCATTCTATGACAATAGGTAACCTGTGAGAAGGTAATCCACCAAGGGCAAATGACATACAAATAGATAAGTTATAGAACATGCAGCATGTATAATTATATAACAACCGGTCTTTGGAAACTAGGAGATATCATATAGAACCACTCTACCATAATAAGGGAAAATACATTGTCTTAAGCGTCAAGTCACAGATGGGATAGTTCTGCTCATATTCCTTACTCACCTCAAAGCAAATACAATTGATTTCCCCATCTACTCTTTTCAATCTCCTAAGAATTCTTATAGGTGTTCTGCTATTGGGACTTGGCTTCCATCTAGGTCAGTATAAATACTATAGTAAAGATAGAAAAAGAAAATCCTCAATAGTTCATCTTTTAGAGTATAAGGCCGAGGTCAACTTTGCCTTATATCACACTCAATGTCTGGTGCCCTTTGAAGGTCGAAATAGAAAATAAATAGTGAATCTTGAACGCACCATAAAACATGAACCCTAATAACATGTAAATGTTAGGTACCTATAAAGTTATATCATGATTAATAACGTCTTAGAGTTAGACGCTTTGGGCTTGACTAGATAGGTCTGGCCATACTAATAGATTTTCTCTTTTTTTAATAACAAATGAGGGTTCTCCGACTCTTTTCCCATGCAAGATAGCAAGTAAGAACAACTAACATATGATCATTTTTTCCTCTCCCTTAACTGGACTATAGCTGATAAATTACTGTAGGCATATATTAAATGAACCCTATAGTAGCTCTATTCAATTTGATGGAAGTCTATATATCACGCCCCGAGCCTACACCCAGGGCGGGACCGGCACTCGGAGACCATTGCTGGCCCCAAGCGAACCATTGGCCTGACTTTCTTAACTCAGCGGAAACTTAACTCAACAGCTTAACTCAAAGCAATGAAAGGTTATAAAACAACCAACAAATGCATAACATGCAAAAAGGCAGCTTGAGTTTTAAAATAGAATATTTACATAAATACATAGATGAGAGGCTCAATATTAACTGACTGACTCTCTATGAAGCCTCTACAATACTGAGATGGATGTTGGGACAGACTCCGCAACATCCTGATAACGCAAAACTAAAAGAAAAAAAATATCTAAGTCCTCCGGAAAGAAATGAGGCTCACCACTGACTCTGGAGTGCTCAGTTGGATCAACGGCGTGCAGGATGCTGATCCGGGGTACCTGTGTCTGCATCGTCATAAGATACAGGCGAACTGGCATCAGTACATTGAATGTACGACTATGCGAGCTGGAAAGCTAAACCACAACTTAAGCTTGAAAGGAGTAAAAGAGAACACTTACCTCGGCTCTGTTCGACTCATGAATAACTGAACTCAATATATAAAGCAATAAGACACATGCAATCTATAAAGCTTATAAAACTATTAAAACATGAGGTCAAAAAATCATATTTATAATATCATAAAAATACCATGCTTCCTCTCAAAGTCTACTTGTGCAATGTATGAATGAAGTCCCATACCCCCATCCACACTAAGCAGAACTCCTCAAGGAACCATGCTCTTTCTACTGTGGGAGTTCTCTAACCGACAAACCACCACAATGAAACTAAGTGGTGATACAACGTTTTACCTCACGTTGCCTGAGGATCATCCTATACCTTTCCGCGACATAGGAAGCTAACTTTACTAAGTGGATCCACTAGCTTAACTTTATGTGATCATCTAAAAAGTATGACCCGTTAAATCCCATGTTGGCCGCATGGTTCTTGTGGAGAGTTGAGTTAATATGAACTCGTTTCCCCAACTCGGTGCTCAAGACTACTCCCAAAAATATACTTTGGCTCATAAGTGTTTTAAACACATCTTTCTTTAACCTGAGATAATTACTCAAAATCTAGCCCAAAGGCTCTTTTGGAATTGATGTTCCTTTTTCTTGAAAACTAGCACAAAGGCTCTTTTGGAAACATAGTTCCTTTCTTACTCAAATGTAAAAACATTTAGAAACTTCCTTGGGAAATACATAGTTCCCTAATAACTTTTGAGAAATGGACTGGACTTTATGCTCTTGACTTAACTTGAAACTTGGGACTCTTTACTTGACTTGAAACACCAAGCTCTTTACTTGACTTGAAACTTGAGTCTTAAAATGAAGTTAAAAAATTCAATAAAGACTCTTGAACAACTTTGAAGACTTGCTTGACTTGCTTCTTAACTATTGAATTTAACTCTTAACTTCACTTGACTTGGAAACTAACTCTCCTTGAATTGGATTATGAATTCAAAGTGTTTGATCACATGTTACAGATGAGCTTTTTTGACATTTAAATGCAACTTGAAGTGTCGGAAACAACTATGGAACATAGGTACAATACCGTGGAACATGCATGAATGAGTAGGGAATGGAAGGGAACACTTGGTGTCCTTGGCGCTCTGCAAGACGCGGAGCGCCAGCCCCAAAATTTCAGAGGAGGCCTGCTGGTGCTCTGAGAGGCGCGCCTCCCCAAGGGGGGAAACTTCAAAATCTCCTTTGGGGCGCGCTGGCAGGCACGACGCGCCAACCCCCTTGCCCAGAAACTCGACTTTTGTCCCTCGTTTTGCCAACTCTAAACCACCCTTCCTTCAAGGGTTTCAACCCCAAACACTAAGGGTCATAAGATCCCTCAACATACCATAGATTCAGCTCAAAACACAACCAAAAACATGCCCAAAACAACAAGGGACTTTAACAACACCAACAACAACATCAACAACACAACCAACAACTCAAACAGCACAACCACTCTTTTCTCAAAATAAAAGGAGTTTGATGTGTGGGGGAAAGGATCAACCCAATACTAACTACTCACATACCTTGTAGGGATCACCCCCGACAATTTCCATGACGATCTTTGACGAAAAGTCCTTGATCTCCTCTTCTTCTTCTCGTCTTTCTCTCTTATTCTCTTCTTCACTCAAGAACCCTAACTCTAACTCTTTTAAAATGGAACAAAAATGATCCACAATAAGCCTAACACAACAATATAAGTTCAAAAGAAATGGCTAGGGAAAAGACCAAAATGCCCTTAAAATTTCCGGACGGATTCCCTAACAACTGCCCAACTTTCAAATGACATAACTCACTCATACGAACTCGGAATCGAGCAAACTCGGTGGCATTAGAAAGACCATTCCACGAGCTATGCAACCATAACCGGAACTACACCTAACTCATCCTGAGCTAGAAGTTATGACTGCTAAAATTTGGCCAAAACTCACCCTTTTTCCATACTTAGCCAATTTTCCAGATATTTAATCTTTCCAAAAATGAAAACTTCCAATTCTAAGCCTCTTCATAATTATTTCAAATCGCCGGATGTTACAATATCTCCCCCTTGGGAACATTCGTGCTCGAATGAGGTTACTCTTACAAGGCTAAGGGCGTAACATCAATTCAAACACCCAACAAGTACTCATGCAAGCACCAACAACAAATACATGCTCACTATAATTCAAAGAGCACTAAGAAGGAATTCAATACCTTAATCTGCATCTCCTCTAGATTCAAAGAGATAGGGATATCTCTTCTTCATGTCCTCTTCGTCTTCCCAAGTAGCTCCCTCAACTAATTGGTTCCTCCAAAGGACCTTGACTGAGGCTACCTCTTTCTTTCTTAACTTACGAACTTGGCGGTCTAGAATCTGAACTGGAACCTCCTCATAAGATAAGCTATCCTTGATCCCAATACTCTCAATTGGTAGGATCAATGAAGGATTGCCTATGCACTTCTTCAACATAGAGATATGAAATACCGGATGAACCGCTGCTAGTTCTTGTGGTAACTCCATGTCATAAGCAACATTGCCAATCCTTTTGGCTATGCGGTAAGGTCCAGTATACCGGGGACTAAGTTTCCCTTTCTTACTAAACCTCATAACCCCTTTCATGGGTGAAACCTTCAAATATACCCAATCATCTACTTCTATCTCTAACGCCCTTCTCCTAACATTAGTGTAGGATTTCTGGCGACTCTGTGCCGTTTTCAACCTCTCTTGAATTACATTTACCTTTTCCAAAGCTTGGTGAACTAAATATGGTCCTATCAACCCTGCTTCACCAACTTCAAACCATCCAATAGGAGATCTACATCTTCTCCCATAAAGAGCTTCGTATGGAGCCATCTGGATGCTAGAGTGATAACTATTGTTGTAGGCAAACTCAATGAGAGGTAGGTGATCATCCCAACTCCCTTTGAAATCGATTGCACAAGCCCCCAACATATCTTCTAAAGTCTGAATAGTGCACTCTGCTTGCCCATCAGTCTGAGGATGAAAGGCAGTACTTAAGTTCACCTTCGAACCCAAGCCCTTCTGAAAAGATTTCACGAACTGTGCAGTAAACTGTGCACCTCTATCTGAAATAATGGAGATTAGGACTCCATGAAGTCTCACTATCTCTTGAATATACAACTTGGCATAATCTTATGCTGAATGGGTAGTCTTTACTGGTAGAAAATGAGTTGACTCTGTCATTCTGTCGACAATCACCCAAATAGAATCATGCTGCCTGCGAGACCTTGGCAACCCTGTGATGAAATCCATATTGATCACCTCCCACTTCCAATCCGAAAGTTCTATTTTCTGAGCCAAACCACCAGGCCTTTGGTGCTCGACTTTCACTTGTTGGAAATTTGGACACTTAGCCACAAACTCTGCAATGTCCTTCTTCATGCCATTCCACCAATAAACTTCTCTCAAGTCACAGTACATCTTTGTGGAACCCGAATGAATGGAATATCTGGAGCTATGAGCTTCCTCCATGATCCTCTCTTGGAGGCCCTCCACCATATGTACACACAATCTTCCTTGATATATCAATACACCATTTCCCCCTTGTTCAAAAGCTAATACTCGTTGCTTTTGAACATTTGCCTTCAACTCAAGAAAAATGGGATCTTGATCTTGTTTCTCTTTCACTTCTGACACTAGTGATGACTCGGCCCCGTTCGCCACTGTTATTCCTCCTTCTACGAAATCTATAAATCTGACTCCCAGGCGTGCCAGTCTGTGCACATCTTTTGCTAACTCTCTCTTCCCTTCTTCCATATGGGTGGTGCTACCCATAGACAACCTGCTTAAAGCATCAGCAACAACATTAGCATTACCTGGGTGGTAAAGAATACTCAGGTCATAATCCTTAAGTAATTCTAACTACCTCCTCTGTCTGAGATTAAGCTCCTTCTGAGTGAACACATATTGAAGACTTTTGTGATCAGTAAATACATCAACATGCACACCATACAAGTAATGATGCCAAATCTTCAAAGCTAACACTACCGCAGCCAACTCTAAGTCATGGGTTGGGTAGTTCTTCTCATGAACTTTCAACTGTCTAGAGGCATAAGCTATAACTCTGACATTCTGCATTAGGACACAACCCAAACCAACTCTAGATGCATCACAATGCACCACAAAACCTTGAGTACCTTCTGGTAAGGTCAAAACTGGAGCTGTAATCAACCTGTTTTTCAATTCCTGAAAGCTTTTCTCACAAGCTTCAGACCATTAAAATTTCACTGTCTTCTGAGTCAACTTTGTCAGAGGAGATGCAATAGATGAGAACCCCTCAAAACACCTTCTATAATAACCAGCTAAGCCCAAGAAACTCCTAATATCAGTTGGAGATGTGGGTCTAGGCCAATCCTGCACTGCCTCAATTTTTCGAGTATCAACTTTAATTCCATCACCGGACACAATGTGGCCTAGGAACGCCACAGACTCAAGCCAAAACTCACACTTCGAGAACTTGGCGTACAACTCTTTATCTTTCAAAGTCTGAAGAACTATCTTGATATGGCTAGCATGATCTTCTTCATTCCTTGAATAGATTAGTATGTCATAAATAAAGACGATAACAAACGTATCTAAATAAGGTTTGAAGACTCTATTCATCAAATCCATGAAAGCTGTCGGTGCATTGGTCAAACCAAAAGACATGACCAAAAACTCGTAATGACCATATCTAGTACTGAATGTTGTCTTTGGAATGTCACACTCCCTTACTCTTAACTGGTGATAGCCTGATCTGAGGTCAATCTTTGAAAAACAGGTGGCACCCTAAAGCTGATCGAAAAGATCATCAATCCTCGGAAGAGGCTACTTATTCTTGATGGTAACCTTGTTCAACTAGTGGTAATCTATACACATCCTAAGGGAACCATATTTCTTTCTCACAAACAAGACCGGAGCGCCCCAAGGTGAGACACTTGGTTGAATGAAACCCTTATCTAGAAGGTCTTTCAACTGCTCTTTCAACTCTTGCAACCCTGCTGGTGCCATTATATATGGCGGAATAGAGATAGGATGAGTACCTAGAATGAGATCTATGCCGAAATCTATTTCTCTCTCAGGAGGAATTCCGGGTAGATCATCTGGAAAAACTTTTGGAAACTCTCTTACTATAGGAATTGACTGACAAGGAGGTATCTCAACACTAGAGTCATTAACTCGGACTAAGTGATAGATACAACCCTTCGAAACTAAATATCTCGCCTTAAGGTATGAAATAAAACGACCCTTAGGCACTGCTGAACTACTACTCTACTCTAAGACTGGCTCATTCGGAAACTGAAACTTTACTGCTCGAATTCTACAATCTAATGATGCATAACAGGCATGAAGCCAATCCATACCTAGAATGACATCAAAATCTACCATGTCTAACTCAACCAAATCAGCCATGGTCCTCTTGTGATTGATGCAAACAAGACAATCCTGATAAACTCTTTCTGCTAATATAGAATCCCCAACAGGTGTAGAAACACAAAAGGGTTCACAAAGTCTTTCAAGAAGAACATCAAACTTATTTGCAACATAAGGAGTTACAAAAGATAAACTTGCTCCTGGATCTAATAAAGCATACATATCAAAAGCAAAGACTTTGATCATACTAGTGACAACATTTGGAGAATTCTCTTGCTCATGACGACTGGTGATGGCATAGAGGCGACTTGCTCCTCCACCGGTACTAGAAGTAGCTCCTCTAGGTGCCGTCCTGTCTAGGGGAGCAACTGATGAAGATTGGGCCCTACAGCCCAGATTTCCACTACCTTGATTGTTCTTTGGGCACTCTTTCATGAAGTGACCCTCTTGTCCACACTTGAAGCAACCTGTCTGGCCTTGACGATACTTCACTGGATGGACTCTACCACACCTAGCACATGCAAGACCCCGGTTACTTCCTTGTGCTATACTATTCTGAGACTGTGCAGGTCCAGCTCTGAAGTTCTGTGAATTTTGTCCCGCATACCCACTTTTATTTTTGGGTACAGGTGCACTAACAGATGATGGAGTAGGTCCCCTTAGCCTTTGCTGAAAGGATGAACGGTTCGCCTTACCTTTCTATTGCCCGGTCTCATTACCGGTCTTTGCTCTCTTATTTCTGAACTCTTCTTTGTCCCTCAACTTTTCTTCCTCAACTTGCTGCACATAGACCATCAACCTTAACATGTCCATGTCCCCGATAAGCATTGCAGCCCTACCTTCCTTACTCGACAACCGAGATAGCCCAGTAACAAATAAGCTCATTCTATTTCTCATATCCGCAACCATCTACGGAGCATAGCGGGATAGTTGGGTAAACTTCAAACTATACTCATGAACACTCAAAGACTTTTGCTTGAGTGTTAGGAACTCACATACCTTGGCCTCTTTCAATTTTCGAGGAAAGAAATGCCCTAAGAAAGCTTCCTCAAAACAGGCCCAACTCGCAGGTGGTGCGTTCTCAACTCTTCCCCCTTTCCACTGGTCGAACCAAGCTCTAGCAATATCCTTCAATTGATACGCAGCTAGTTCAACCCGCTCAGTATTTGCCACATGTTTCACATAAAAAATCTTCTTCAACTCCTCAATGAAGTGCTCTGGATCCTCAGTAATACTCGAACCCATGAAACTCGGAGGATTCATCCCTAAGCACTCACGAATCCTTGCAGTCTCAGCTCCCTCATGTCTAGCTCCCCTCTGCTGACCAATCTGATTAGTTACAGCTAGACTCAACATCCTAATTGCCTCTCTGAACACGGCATTAGAAACTTCCCCTTGATGTTGCACTCTAGGTGCCTGAGGTAACTCTTGCTCATTAACATAACGTCTAGGAAGACGCCCTCTGCCAACTCTTCTTGGGGCATGACTATCTGAAACACGCGTAAGCACGGATTACGAACTCTTTCTACTGTGGGAGTTCTTTAACCGACAAACCACCACTATGAAACTAAGTGTTGATACAACGTTTTACCTCACGTTGCCCGAGGATCATCCTATACCTTGTCGTGACATAGGAAGCTAACTTTACTAAGTGGATCCACTAGCTTAACTTTACGTGATCATCTAAAAAGTATGACCCGTTAAATCCCATGTTGGCCGCATGGCTCTTATGGAGAGTTAAGTTAATATGAACTCGTGTCCCCAACTCGGTGCTCAAGACTACTCCCAAAAATATACTTTGGCTTATAAGTGTTTTAAGCACATCTTTTTTTAACTTGAGATAATTACTCAAAATCTCGCCCAAAGGCTCTTTTGGAATTGATGTTCCGTTTTCTTGAAAACTAGCACAAAGGCTCTTTTGGAAACACAATTCCTTTCTTACTCAAATGTAAAAACATTTAGAAACTTCCTTGGGAAATACATAGTTCCCTAATAACTTTTGAGAAATGGACTCGACTTTATGCTCTTGACTTAACTTGAAACTTAGGACTCTTTACTTGACTTGAAACTCTAAGCTCTTTACTTGAATTGAAACTTGAGTCATAAAATGAAGTTAAAACATTCAATAAAGACTCTTGAACAACTTTGAAGACTTTCTTGACTTGTTTCTTAACTCTTGAACTTAACTCTTAACTTCACTTAACTTCACTTAACTTCTAACTTCACTTGACTTGGAAACTAACTCTCCTTGAATTGGATTATGAATTCAAGGTGTTTGATCACATGTTACGGATGAGTTCTTGATATTTAAACGCAACTTGAAGTGTCGGAAACAACTATGGAACATAGGTACAATACCATGGAACATGCATGAATGAGTAGGGAATGAAAGGGAAAACTTGGTATTCTTGGCGCTCTGCAAGGCACGGAGCGCCAGCCCCAAAATTTCAGAGGAGGCCTGCTGGCGCTTTGAGAGGCACGCCGCCTCTAGGGGGAAAACTTCAGAATCCCCTTTGGGGAGCGCTGGCAGGCGCGACGCGCCAACCCCCTTGCCCAGATACTCGACTTTTCTCCCTCGTTTTGCCAACTCTAAACCACCCTTACTTCAAGGGTTTCAACCCCAAAAACTAAGGGTCATGAGATCCCTCAACATACAATATATTCAGCTCAAAACACAACAAAAAACATGCCCAAAACAACGAGGCACTTCAACAACACCAAGAACAACATCAACAACACAACCAACAACTCCAAACAACACAACCACTTTTCACAAAATAAAAGGAGTTTGATGTGTAGGAGAAAGGATCAACCCAACACTAAATACTCACATACCTAGTAGGGATCACCCCCTACGATTTCCACGATGATCTTTTACGGAAACTCCTTGATCTCCTCTTCTTCTTCTCGTCTTTCTCTCTTCTTCTCTTCTTCACTCAAGAACCCTAACTCTAACTCTAACTCTTTTAAAATGGAACAAAAATGATCCATAATAAGTCGAACACAACAATATAACTTCAAAAGAAATGGCTAGGGAAAAGATCAAAATGCCCTTAAAATTTCCGGACGGATTCCCTGCCAACTGCCCAACTTTCAAATGGCATGACTCACTCATACGAACTCGGAATCTAGCAAACTCGGTGGAGTTGGAAAGACCATTCCACGAGCTATGCAACCATAACCGGAACTACACCAAAATCATCCTGAGCTAGAAGTTATGACTGCTCAAAGTTGGCCAAAACTCACCAAATTTCCAGATTTTTAATCTTTTCAAAAATGAAAACTTCCAATTCTAAGCCTCTTCATAATTATTTCAAATTGCCGGATGTTACACTATACATGTGTATAATGCTCTACTTCTCTTTTGTACTAATGATGTGGATGAACTAGGCTCATGTATCTTCTATCTAGGTAACCTTTCTATTCACTTTTTTTTTGTTACCAAGACCAAATATCAAGACTTGAATCAATACTAAATTGACTTCTTTGTCTAACAAAGGTTCACAAAGTTGTTCCCAGGTGCACCATTATAACACGTTCGGCCCGTGTCATTCAAGCTTCATTCTAACATGCTTCCTATCTAACAAGTACATTTTAATCAAAACTAGTAGCTTCATGTACTCTAATCCACCATGTACAACCGACTAATCACAACTTAGGTCTGACCAATCAATTTTCCTTTTGTTAACCTTACCCTTTAGTCACATACTAATCCTCTATAGTAAACACATGGATCAAAATAGGAACTACCATACATATATCATTTGCAGCAATTGACACACTTATCCCTAAGTTTATGACCATAAAAAGAATAAAAATGTTATTAGTACTTATTCGGGGTGGTTGGAACATACCATATTAAAAGCCAACTATTAACATATTTAGGATGATATATGGTGAGAATTTAGGACTTGTCAGCCAATTAGGGTTATCTCTAGTAACAATATTGCACTGATACATTCAGCTATCAGAATGTGCCACCGCCTTCTTCCGACTAAAAAAAACTGGTTCAACAACATCAATTTCGAGTACATGTGTAATGCCGAAAATTACATATATAGCACAAGCTAAGAACGAGTGTCCTCTATTGGAATATATCCTATAAATATGGAGGAAATATAGAACTCAAGAGTTGGTTACATCCTCCTAAGAAGATGTAATTGGAAATGCTACAGCTCATATATGTAACTAGGCAACCCATCATATTTTAAACATATGGATAACCATACTATATATTTCTCAATTGAACCAAAGTGATACAAATGGTAAAAATGCAAATTAAAATTCAAATAACCTAAAAGTCTTTACATACCTCATGGAGTGGGACGGTCGAATAAAATAAGCTCAATCTAGTCTAAAATTTGATAACTTCAGATCCTTTTCTATAGGTTGCATATTGAAATGTTAGCTACCGTTAACCTTAACAATCATAAGCATAATATGAATAGCATGATCAAGTACAAGTGAAAATTGACTTCTTAACTTCACTTTATCGCACGATCTGGATTATTAAGGAAGGTAACATTTCCTAAATGTCCAAGCAGCCCCCTAATTATAAATGTGGCGTGCAACACATTCATAAGTAAGGGTCTACATGATACCACTTTTGTTACACCCCAACCCTAGGTGATGCAGACAAATACCATATGAACATATGCTTTACAAGTGATCTATGATGAGAAAGTAAAATACTATGCAGATAGATTTACTAATGAGAAGTTTCATACACAACACATGTTGACTAGCTAAATCGATACACGTGACAAGTGAAACTATGAATACAAATGATAGCTTCACAATGTCCACAAAGCCTCTACTGGAATCCATGACTGTACCATTATACAGATTGCCACACTTAGATTCTTTAATATTTTAGATTATTGTTTTGATGTTCATAACTCTTTTGAGATTGTTGTTTTGGTGGTCATAATCATTGTTGAGATTTGGAAGTATGGACCAGTAGTAGAGGACATATGAATATGGACTTATGATAATAACAATGACATGGGAAGCAAACGTGACATGAATGTGTAATACTTAGGAGCTTATATGACTCGGTAAGCATTTTGACATCTCAAATTGAAGCACATATCAAGTGAAGACATTTAACATTCAACCAAGAAGTTTGAACTCTATATGATAGCCAAATACTCACTAACTAATATCAAATACAAGGTATACATGGATGTTGAACCAATGGAGAACGTGCAGATTCAACTTAAGGACGGATACATATTCCAAGCAAGTACATATAAAATGTACAATACAGAAAGTAGAGATCTTGTGAAACATTATAGTCTAACACAATGGGAGTAATAACCAATAAAGGGAACATATGAACATGTGCAGAGATGACATATATGATGGAATAGACAATTGAAGCAAGTTGGCAAGATATGGGCAGATCGTATATCCAACACATGTACATATGTACCATGTGTAATCTAGGATCATTTTGATTTGATAAGGGGAATACGTGCCAAGGGTACTTTGATGATAAAACAAGTTTAAACCTTACATGCATTATACTTGGCAAAGTAAGCATGTACATTTAGTAATAAACTCATATTAGAGTACTCACTTTGATGCTCTAGGGAGTAGGAACTGCAACTATGGATCAGTCACTACCAAGGGCAATAAGAAAGCTTACATTGTAATACAAGTGTTGGATTCATGCCAAAGAAATAGGAAATCAAATAGCCTTAGATACCTCAATTCCCAATCGTATAGCTTACGAAGTGTCAACCTGTCCTTTAATGTCATAATGTTCATCTACAACAACCAATCATTAAGGCTAATATTAGCAACTTACCAACCAACTCAGGATATTTCAACTCATCAAAAAAATAGCTGGGCAGCCAGCCCATAATCCTTATCATAGATTGTTTTCCTTCACAAATTTTGTCCGTTATAGTGATTTACACGAAACAACCTTCGGAACGGGCAGTGAGATTACAAAAACTTTAATTGAATGGTGCATCACCATAGCTTGTAAATATGCCCCCTACAGCTTTCCGCAATCATTCTCTAAGTACATCCATGACCTCCCATAAACAAATCAACACAATAGCAGTCCTCATCACTCAAAAATAATCAAAAGACTTGAATTTATGGTTTTCAATCACCATGCCATGAGTTGGAATAAACAAGTAAGTCTAGAATTCTTAAATAAACTAATAATTAGAGGTTGTGGCTGTGCCTTTACCTTGGTTATCTAAATCTGTTATTCTCCTTCAATTACTGTTTTTGTAACCTTCTTTTAATCTTTGGAAGAGAGTAGAAGAACCTTGGATGCCAACACATATAGCTATCTCTAGTTCACTCCCCTTGAAGAAATGTCCAATATACTTGAAACAATAGAAGAGAGAATGTGATCTGGCGGCTGCTTTTGAAGAAACAAGATGAAAAATAATTAGAAACCTAGTGGGAATATTGGGTGGCTGTTTCATCTTGAGAGAGAAAAATATATGAACTTGAGAATTTAAAATTTGGATAAGAGGAAAATGAAATATTTGTATAAGATTTTTTGCCTTAATAGGTTCTGTTTTTTCACCTTTCTTGTACTTCATTTGCAGCCAACAGGTGTCTTTAATTTAGTCCACACATTTAAGTAGGTGATGCACCTACTTTTCCATTCAAATTATTTCTTGTGGGCTTGGAATGATTGGGCCTTGGCTGTCCATTTAGTTTTATATTCAACTTGGGCCAGATTAATGCAAGTAGATGTAGTGTACTTTGCCTAATAACATGGTCAAAAGAGTCTTAGTAGGTGATGCACCTACTTGGTTCTTTGGGGTGGTCAATAAGTCAAAGTAGGTGATGCGCCTACTTGTCACCTACTACCTTATTTAAGTCAAACAAGCACCTCAATATTTTATTCCATTTCTAGACCTTAATACCTTTAACTGAACTTAAAAGTTATATACACTATATCACTTTAAAATTTAGACTCAAATACCACCTTATGATCTCAAGTTTAAATACTTCCATCGACGTCAACTTAATCAGGTCGCATCAAAATCCACAGATAGTTCACTTTAAACCTATTCTGTTGTCACTAGTCGCATAGGAAACCGAGTCCATAACTATAACACAAGGAAAATTATAAGAATCATATAAATAGAACTAATACACATAGAATACGGGGTGTTACAACAACCCAGCAACAAACAAACTCATTCTACTCCTCATATATGCAACCATCTCCGGAGCACAATGGGATAGTTGGGTGAACTTCAACCCATACTCATGAACACTTAGTAAATCTTGCTTAAGAGTGAGAAACTCGCATGCCTTGGCCTCTCTCAGTTCTCGGGGAAAGAAACGCCCCAAGAAGGCCTCCTCAAAACAAGCCCAACTCGCAGGTGGTGCTCCCTCAACCCTACCCTTCTTCCACTAGTCAAACCAAGTCCTAAAAACATTCTTCAGTTGATATGCAGCTATTTCTACTCGCTCAGCATCGACAACGTGCATAACCTCAAATACCTTCTTCATTTCCTCAACAAAACTCTTCGGATCCTCAATAATGCTTGAACCATTGAAAGTTGGAGGATTCATCCTCAAGAACTCTCGGATCTTTGAAGTATCAGTCATTTCCTATCTAGATCCTTTTTATTGCCCAACCTGGTTAGTCACAACTTGGCTTAACATTCGAATCGCTTCCCTGAACTCAGCACTCGTGACTTCTCCTTGGGGTTGCACTTTAGGTGCATTAGGCACCCCTTGTTCCTCAACGTTCCTCCACGTAGGACGACCTTAGACTGCTCTTCGTGAAGGCATGATTAACTGAAATACATGAAGAAGCACGAATTAGAAGAAAATTTTTAGAGATCAAACTCTAAGGCACGAAATGAGTGTGAAAGAAGTGAGGTAATTTCCTATGTGTTGTAGCCTCCTAATTATAGATATGGTGCGCTTCACACCGATAACTAGGACTCTACTGATATGGCTTCATAAACTCCCTAGGACTATTGAACTATGCACTCTGATACCCAGCTTGTCACGCCTCGAGCCTACACCCTGGGCCGGACTGGCACTCGAGAACCATTGCTGGTCCCAAGCGGACCCTTGTCCTCGCTTACTTACCCAACGGAAAACTTAAACATAAAGAATAGTCTCAAAATATAACTCATGCAATAACATAAAAGATAATAACCTAGACAAAATGGTGACTCAAGTCATAACATATACAACTGAAAATGGAAAGACTAAAAAACTATAACTACTCGTCTATGAAGCCTCTAAAAAAAAAGAGGGATGTCGGGACAAGACCGCCGATCAACCTAACACCTAAAATACTAGAAAGCAAAGTAAAAGGAGTCCTCCGAAAGCCAGGAGGCTCACCAACTGAGTTTGAGTGCTCAATTGGATCAACGAGGCACTGGATGCTGATCCTGGTTACCTGTGTCTACATCATTAAACGATGCAGGCCAAATGGCATTAGTACATTGAATGTACGAGTATGCGAGAGGAATACTAAATATTTTAATTCTTGGGAATACTTAGTTCCCGTATAATCTTTAAAGAAATAAAATTTACCTTTACTCTTTACTCAACTCAAAACTTAAGTCTTAAAATGACATTAAAACATTTGTAAAAGACTGTCGGATAACTCTATGAACTTCTCTTGCCTTGATTCTTAACTTCTTAACTTGAATCTTAACTTTCCTTGAATTGAATTATGGATTCAAGGTTAATGATCTCATGTCTATGGATGATTTCATGATGTTTAGGCGTACCTTAGAGTATTGGAATCAACTAGGAAACATAGGTACGTTGCTAAGGAACTAATATGGAAAAAAAAGGGAAGAATGGGAAGAACTGGCGTCCCTGGCGCTCTGAGAGGCGCGAGGCGCCAGCCCTTGAATTTCAAGGGCTGGGCTGGGGTGCTTTTGTTGGCGAGGCACCCCAGAGCCCAAATTTCAGAGATCCTTTTGGGGCGCTCTGGCTGGGGTTGCCCAGGTGCACTCCGACTCTTCTCCTTCGTTTTTCAACCCCAAACCCCCCATTTCAACTTGGTTCTTTCCTCAAACACTTAGGAACAACTAAATCATCAATATATGCAAGATCCAACACAAAATCACACCTAATTACACTAATCAATCTGAAGAAGCTTCAACAACAAGAACCCACAAGACTTCAAACGAATTAACATCAAGAACTAATAGGATTTGCTTTCAAAACTATACAACTTCGCTGAATTGAATCATGATTACTGCGTGGGTGAACTAACCCAATGCTATGTGATCTCACATACCTCGTAGGGATCACCCCTTGACGAAATCCACAAGCGATTCTTGATGAACAAGATGATTCTTGCTCCTTCTCCTCTTTTCTCTTTTCTCCAAGTCCTAGCGTGAATTTCCAATTGACTAAACTGATCTAATTCTGATTAGATCCCAAATAAATCCCTAAAAACGAAATAAAATTATTTGGTAAGTGTAACACCCCGTGCGAAACTAGTAAGACCTAGCTAAGGCTTGACTGAATCTAGTAGGTTGACCTAGAACCTCACATGTTAGTTCATGGTTGGAAACATGTTTAAATGATGAAAAATGGCTATTGAAGTTAGTTTGGTGACTTTTGTAGTCAAATTTCAAGAAACGACCACGACGTCCGGAAACTAGTCTTTGGTGCTAAGGTGGGTCCTAGTGTCTTGTCGTGGTATTTGGTGTATTGTTTGAGGTCTAAAACCCATAGTAGTGACTCTTATTCATAGATGGACATGTTTAGGGTCCAAACGACCAGGTACGACCCCCCCAACGACCACCCAAGGAGTCCTTGAGGAGGACCCAACCTTTGGCCAAAAGGTGTCAAAAACAAGTTGACCTACGAAGGGCAGTGACGGGCCGTCACTTGACCTACGCCCCGTAGGTAGGTCTCGTGGGTTGAGACTTAGTATCCCCACCAAAACCTCCCCAATCCCCCTCTCTGAACCAAACGACGATAGCACAGAACAGGCGGTAACTCCACCTATGGTCCGTAGGTGGGTGGCCGTTGGTGCTACCAATTTCCAGCCCTCTAGTTTTAGGTTGGTGTTTCGGAGTTTAGTTGATTGATTAATTAAGGGTTTATGAGGTTTTTTAGTTTGTTAGTTAATGACACTTTTAAGATAAAAAGACCCTAAACTAAACCATGGAATCGTTTAAAAACTAGACCATTGAAACAGTCCCCTAAAAAGAGTTTTTAGTTTTAAGTTAGGAGTGAGGTCAACTTTAGATGGTCGTATCTCATATCTCAAAACGAATTAGGTGGGCCATTATCAATTCAATGAAAGGTCTCTGAGTCCTCTTTCCAACGCCACCGATTTTGCCCAATTCCGATCTCGGAGTAAAAACTTATGGTCGAAATAGTGAAGCACTGTCAGAACTACGAAGGACAAACTACGGCCCATGACTCCACCTACGGTCCGTAGGTGGAGGGCGTAGATGCTGCCAGTTTTATGAAGTTTTTAGTTAAGTTGGGGGTAAATGTTTTAATTAGTTATTAAGTAGAGGTTATGGGAGGTCGGTTAGGTGGTTAATTAATGGACTATATAAGCTTATAGGACCCTAAACTAATCCATTAATTAACCACAAGTCAAGACCCCAAAACATAACCCAATTCTTTTCCCTCCAAAATTCTCTCAACTCAAGACTCCATTGAAGAACTTGGAAGGAGCTTAGCAAGAGCTTGTAGATGGGAGGTTTCACACGAGATTCATAGGGTTTAACTAAGGTATGGTTGCTCTTGACTCTTGGGATCCCTTTCCCCAAGAAGTCCTTCCAAAGATGGTTTTCAAAGTCCCCCAAATTGTAGATTTCAATCAAAAAACGTGGGTCTTCTTTCTAAATCTTGAATTGTTGTTATAAGCTGATTTTAATTGATGATATATGAACAATTATGGATGAATTCATGTAGTGTTGGTGATTTTTGAAGAATCCCCCATGAGACCCATGTTTTGCCTTCTCTCTCCAATTTTAACCCTAGTTGTGTTGAATAGTGATTGAAGGTTATGAATTGAATATGATGCGATGTAATTCATGTTTGTATTACGACATTACCCTAAATTATGTATGATTACTATGAAAATAGGGTTAAGTCTTGAATGGGGCCTTCAAGGCTATGAGGAGATGATATCAATGTGATTCTTTATGTATTGTTGAATGTACTTGCTTAATTCATGTATGATGAAGTTGGATGATGGTTCCTTCTTCCCTCTAACCCTAGTTGGTAATTGATCATGTTATGATGAGATGCAATGCAAGTATGAATGTTGCGAGATGTTGGTATTATTGTTGTTATGTTGAATTGAAGGTAATTCTTGTTAACACAATATGAACATGCTATGAGTAAAGGTGTTTTATGTGAAAGGCTTTCTCACACATGTACACACACATGAATGAATGAAGCTATTGCTAATGTAATGAATGTGAGTCTCTTGAAAGGTTTCCTCAATTGTACTCTAATCTAATCTATGTTATGCATGGTATGATAATGTGAAAGGTCATTCTCACATGACGAAGGTTCTTGATGAAAGGTGAATTACTTAGATTGTAATGATCCTATACATAATGTGTTATTGTGGTGTTGATGGCCTAGTTTCCTCATCCTTAACCCTCTACACGTGAATTAGCTATGAAGTACGCATGTATATTATGGTATGATTTTTATATGATTGAAAGGTAGTTCTCATGATTATAATGTAATTTAAAGTGAAAGGTTTACTCACTTGCTAAGTGTTTCTGAGGTGAAAGGATTATTACTCACTTACGAACACATATGAGCTATTACGGTAAGATGTCTACATAAGAGTCTAGTAAAGGCTAATGTGAACTTATGTGATGACTAAAGATGATTACAAAGGGAATTAGATGCTTAGCACCGAAAGGGCATGTAAATGAGATAGGGGTCTCACGTTTAGTAAGTCCGGCTCCCCACACGGGTTTGCTCACGTTTAGCAAGTCCGGATTACCCACGGTATGTGTTGTCTTATGAGATGGAAACCCCCATGCTTAGTAAGTTAGGGTTTCTAGAAGCAATCTCTTTGACCCTTAACTAGGTGCCCACATAGGACTCTAGCTTAGTGGATCCACCTATATAGTTATGTACGAATGGTTACACCTTAGACAAGTGTTAACCCTTCCTTTTCGGTGTGGGAGTAGAACACCGGATTCCATGAAGCTCCCATGGTCTATGTCGGTTATTGCAATATTTCCCTAATGTAAAAGTAAATGAAGGTATGAAAGGTGTGAACTCTTACTAGAGCTTTCTTAAGGGTTTCTACATAGTGTAAGGGAGGGTATGGGACTTCTCTTGCACATTGTACTTGTGGGATCCCAACGGATGGTTTTAGTAGTGTTCTCTTATGATTATGATGATTATGACTTATGTATGTTTAAGTTATGTTATGTATGATCATTATGAAGATGGTTTACATGGACTATTTGAATTATGACTAAGATGTATGATATAAACATGTTGTATGAACTATGCCTTAATGGTGTTGTTCTATCTTATTATGAAGATTATGAAAAACACATGCTTTAATTGTATTATGTTAACAATTGACTTTTCTTGATATGAACTAATGTTTGTGAATGTCACCTTACTATGTATATGACCTATGGATAAAACTAATGTATGATAAGTATGAGCATGGTGATCCAAAGGTAATACTTAACGTAGGTAGGACTATGGACCCTACCTATGCATTGCACAAGTAGAACTTAGTGTTACTTATGAGATTACTCTATTATGGTGCAATAACCTTTATATTGACTATGCATGAGTATTATGTCTTGTAATGATTGATACATGCATTATGACTATGCTTGGATACTATGCTTTGTTGATGTGTTACCCTTGTGTTTGATAAACTATATGTGAGTTCTTAATGACTTATGTTTTCCAACTCTTTTAATAAATGATGGTCAAAAGTGCATAAAGCATGGTTTCAACTAAATGTCCCTTTAAGCATGTTTTAAAGGTTTTACTTGCATGGCTTCCATAGTTAGTACGTGTGTTGTACTAACCCATATTTCTTCTACATTTTTATAAAGTGTAGGGTTTGGTGATGTGATGTCTTATGCTTGGAAGTTAAGTTTCTAAGGAGCTTGGGAATGAAGACTTGGGGAGTCATCATAGTTTCGAGGATGAACTTATCTCATACACTTATGTCATTATGTCTTTATGTTTTATGTCTTTAGACTTGTGTAAGGGCCGTGTCCCTAGTAATTATTATGTAAGGGCCGTGTCCCTAAGTTGTTATGAAAGAGTTGTTATTCTAAATGTTATAGATGGTTTGAGACATAGTATCATAGACTCTCTCTTGTTTTATGAAGACTTCGATCGTAAAGAAAAGTTTTAAATTTTCCGCTATTTTGATATGCTTTAATGTTCATGATATGCTAAGGGCTTGTATAAGACCTCTGAGAGGTCGAGTACGCCGTGTTATGACTAAGAGATGCTCTCGGGTCGTTACAAACTTGGTATCAGAGCATATAGTTATGGAATGGTCTTAGGATGTCTCAAACTTCGTCTAGTGGAGTCTTGTTCATTGGTGTGAGTTGCGACACATCTATGAGCGAGAGGCTATAGGACGTCAGGAAACTTCTCTTCTTCATTCTCCAAGTCGTGCCATAGATCTATCAGCTCTCTCTCTTTTTCCTTGTTTTATGGTCCTTAGAATCAGACCGCTTGAAGGGTTCTTGCTAGAAGGAGCAAGGGAGAAAGGTTGGTTGTGATGCCAATTATGGCTATGTGACTTGTGAAGTTGTATTTAGTGTGATTAGTGCTTCATAATTTCCTTTGTGTTGGTTAGAAGAACTTGAGTAGACTTACTCCAAAGGGGGAGATAGTGTGCCGACTTAGCAAGGTAATTGTGAGGTTATGTTTAGTTGATGGTAGAACCCGTATGGCAAAATTGTGATTCCCAAATGAGCCTATCCGAGAGTGGAAATGGGGAAAAGAAATTATATGCCCTAGGTTGGGATTATGTTGTGTTTTAAAGTTGACTTTGAGGGTTGCATGTACCACCTAGTTAAGGTGAAGAATAAGAAGTGTAATTGTTGACCAACTTCAAAGGGTTAGTTTTTGTATTTAAAGATTGATCTTAAGTATGGTCACTTAAGTAGGGTACATAGATAATACCTAGGCATAGTTGGTTAGTAGACCCCACCAAAAGTGATGATAAGGGTTGACATGGTCTAGAGTTGTCTTGATCTAACTTTAGTGAAAAAGAGAATGGTTTCTTGGTCAAAACTCTTCTAAGTTCCTCTAAGGTTTAACCAAGAAAGGATGTCTACCCCTAAGTCTCAAAGAGTGAGTGGTAGTGGATCTTAAGGGTTCCGGTATGTGTTATATGTTTTATTGAATTTCGGAATTCCATGGGCCAAAGATAGAGGGAGATCCTCTAGAGTTTATAAAGGAGCTATCTAAGGTGATGAACCTTGTAGTAGTAATCCTAGTAATACTTGTCTTTCATGACTTGATAAAGAGAATATCACGAACTTTTTGTGTCATCCTTAATATTCATGGGTTTAGTTATGGCCATATGTGGGTGATTAGTATAACTCAACTTAGTCCTTATGAGTTTTATGATGTGTTGGATTTTGACGAATAGTGATTCTTAAATGGTACCTAGAGATGTTGAGTGATTAAGCTCCTCTAAAAGAGGGTAGGAGTGAGATCCTCATTGGTTTAAGAATCATGTTGTGTAATGAGATAGTTTAGGCTTACCCCAAGGAGGGATAATGTGCTTAGATGGTAAGGTCATTGAGTGTCCTTGATGTTTATGAGATAGGTTTGCTTGAATTCTCACGTTATGTGGTTTAATGAGTTTTGAACAACTTAGAACCGGAGTGGTAAACTTATATGAGTCCTTGAGTGATATCCTAGTGAAGGCCTTAGAAAGGGATGCTACTAGAGTTGACTTGGAAGATTTTTCTTATGAAGGTTCCGGTATGTGGTAATTTCATGTGAGAGTATGTGCTATGTTGTATTCCGGTATTACCTTACCTAGAATGATGCCTTATGAGACTATGAGGCTTAGAGTTCTCCGGATGAGTTAATAGAACCTTTTTCGGATTTTACCCCGGTTAATGGTTTAAAGTTAGAGGAAAAAAAGGGGTTTATGGAAGATGTCCCTTTACCTTGTTCCCCTAGGAATACTCTTGTTGACTTAGTGAAACTTGGCATGGTAAGCCAAGATGTGATTCTTAGTATGGATGGGTTGCATACTTGGTGTGTTTTTATTGATGATAGGGCCCGGATGGTTAGAAGAATATGGGACTCTTGAGTATGTATTAGTTATCACCTTTTTGAGTAAGATAACAATTGAGCACAATTTCTTCCTATTATGGATTTGGTGTTTGATTGTGTCATATAAGGGTGGTATGGCTAGATGTTGAGGACTATAGACTTTTGCAAAAATGGCAAAATGTGAGTTTGGTTATGTCTTTAGGAGTGCTTGAAAGAAGTTTTCATGAGGGTGGTAGTGAGGGCTTCCTCCTAAGGAAGGGATTGTGTGCTTAGAAAGCATGACTTGTTGAAATCCCAACATCCTCATCTCTTTCTTCCATTTCTATTCTAGCTTGAGACCAAGAGTTCTTAGATGGTCTTATGTTATGTTTTAGAAGTCATGTGTGACTTAGGTGTTGTCATGATTTCCTTATGATAAATATGTTCTTGAGAATTTATGTTTTGAGGTAAAATGAGTTTTCATGTCTCATGTTCTTTATGTTGATAGGCAATTTGAGTAAGAAACCTATGTGATTCATGAGGTGAATGGTTTAAATGTGCTTTTGAGAAGTAATGGCATAGTTAGCCTAAGATGATATGATAGGCATGATTTGAGTTGGATAAGGAAATTCCTCCAATGAAATGGAATATGTCTAAGTTGCATGCATATTGAGTTCGGACAGGTAGTTTGATTCTCTCATATTCTATGATGTGTGTTTTAAATGGAGATTTTTCTCCTAAGTTGTGCATTGTGTGTAATATGGCATACTTGACTTCATGATGTGAGATAAAAGAACATGCTTGAATGTATTCTTATGAAATGGAATGTTAGCTCCTTATGTGGTGGAAACTTGCCTAAAGAGTGGAGGAGGTAGTTCCTCCCATGTTTATGTGAATTAATGAGGTTTGTGCATTTCCATAAAAACTTGTGTTTTTGAATAAAGATGAGTTGTATGAGTTGTTTCCCTCATGTTGTAGTGCATTGGTTATAAGTGTTCTATTGTACTTCATGAAAATAAGATATGAGCATGTCTTAGTAAGGAGTTGAGAAGTTCCTCCTTGAAAGGGTGCTATTGAACATGGAAACTTGCATATGTGCTTAATGATGTATAGACCATGTAATGACTAGGAGAAGGTAGTTCCTCCTATAAACATGAGAAATGTTGATTTTGGTGTGTTATGAATAGGAGAAGGCAGTTCCTCCCTGAACATAACTAAACATGATAATGTCATGCATATAGATTGAGAGATGTAGTTCATATTTCCTTATATTTGCATTGACTATGTTAAAATTGGAGTTTAAGTTCCTCCTTTGAATGATGCTCGTTGTGTGTGGTGTATTTTTTTTTGAGTTGTACATCACTCTGATGATTACATGCTTGTTGAGCTGCTAGTTTGAGTTGTGATTCCTTAAGATGTTTAATTGTCATTCGGGGACAAATGTTCCCAAGGAGGGGATATTGTAACACCCCGTGTGAAACTAGTAAGACCTAGCTAAGGCTTGACTGAATCTAGTAGGTTGACCTAGAACCTCACATGTTAGTTTATGGTTGGAAACATGTTTAAATGATGAAAAATGGCTATTGAAGTTAGTTTGGTGACTTTAGAGGTCAAACGTCAAGAAACGACCATGACGTCCGGAAAATAGTCTTTGGTGCTAGTGTCTTGTCGTGGTGTTTGGTGTGTTGTTTGAGGTCTAAAACCCATAGGAGTGACTCTTATTCATAGATGGACATGTTTAGGGTCCAACCGACCGGGTACGACCCCCCGAAGGACCACCCAAGGTGTCTTTGAGGAGGACCAAACCTTTGGCCAAAAGCTATCAAAAACAGCTTGACCTACGAAGGGAAGTGACGGGCCGTCACTTGACCTACGCCCCATAGGTAGGTCTCGTGGGTTGAGAATTAGTATCCCCACCAAGACCTCCCCAATCCCCCTCTCTGAACCAAACGACGAGAGCACAAAACAGGCGGTAACTCCACCTACGGTAGGTGCTGCCAAATTCCAGCCCTCTAGTTTTAGGTTGGTGTTTCGGAGTTTAGTTGATTGATTAATGAAGGTTTTTATGAGGTTGTTTATTTACTTAGTTAATGACCCTTTTAAGCTAAAAAAGACCCTAAACTAAACCATGGAATTGTTTGGAAACTAGACCCTCAAAACAGTCCCCTAAAAAGAGTTTTTAGTTTTAAGTTAGGAGTGAGGGTCAACTTTAGATGGTCGTATCTCATAGCTCAAAAAATAATTAGGTGGGCCATTACCAATCCAATGAAAGGTCTCTGAGTCCTCTTTCCAATGCCACCGATTTTGCCCAATTCCGATCTCGGAGTAAAAAGTTATGGTCGAAATAGTGAAGCACTGTCAGAACTACGAAGGCCAAACTACGGCACGTGACTCCACCTACGGTCCGTAGGTGGAGGGCGTAGATGCTACCCGTTTTATGAAGTTTTTAGTTAAGTTGGGGGTTAATGTTTTAATTAGTTATTAAGTAGGGGTTAAGGGAAGTCGGTTAGGTGATTAATTAATGGACTATATAAGCTTATAGGACCCTAAACTAATCCATTAATTCACCACAAGTCAAGACCCCAAAACATAACCCAATTCTATTCCCTCCCAAAATTCTCTCAACTCAAGACTCCATCGAAGAACTTGGAAGGAGCTTATCAAGAGCTTGTAGATGGGAGGTTTCACACGAGATTCATAGGGTTTAACTAAGGTATGGTTGCTCTTGACTCTTGGGATCCCTTTCCCCAAGAGGTCCTTCAAAAGATGGTTTTCAAAGACCCCAAATTGTAGATTTCAATCAAAAAACGTGGGTCTTCTTTCTAAATCTTGAATTGTTGTTATAAGCTGATTTTAATTGATGATATATGAACAATTATGGATGAATTCATGTAGTGTTGGTGATTTTTGAAGAATACCCCATGAGACCCATGTTTTCCCTTCTTTCTCCAATTTTAACCCTAGTTGTGTTGAATAGTGATTGAAGGTTATCAATTGAATGTGATGCTATGTAATTCATGTTTGTATTATGATATTACCCTAAATTATGTATGATTACTATGAAAATAGGGTTAAGTCTTGAATGGGGCCTTCAAGGCTATGAGGAGATGATATCAATGTGATTCTTTATGTATTGTTGAATGTACTTGCTTAATTCATGTATGATGAAGTTGGATGATGGTTCCCTCTTACCTCTAACCCTAGTTGGTAATTGATCATGTTATGATGAGATGCAATGCAAGTATGAATGTTGTGAGATGTTGGTATTATTGTTGTTATGTTGAATTGAAGGTAATTCTTGTTAACACAATATGATCATGCTATGAGTAAAGGTGTTTTATGTGAAAGGCTTTCTCACACATGTACACACACATGAATGAATGAATGAAGCTATTGCTAATGTAATGAATGTGAGTCTCTTGAAAGGTTTCCTCAATTGTACTCTAATCCAGTCTATGTTATGCATGGTATGATAATGTGAAAGTTCATTCTCACATGACGAAGGTTCTTGATGAAAGGTGAATTACTTAGATTGTAATGATGCTATACCTAATGTGTTGTTGTGGTGTTGATGGCCTAGTTTCCTCATCCTTAACCCTCTACAAGTGAATTACTTATGAAGTATGCATGTATGTTATCGTATGATTTTTATATGATTGAAAGGTAGTTCTCATGATTATAATGTAATTTAAAGTGACAGGGTTACTCACTTGCTAAGTATTTCTAAGGTGAAAGGATTGTTACTCACTTACGAACACATATGAGCTATTATGGTAAGATGTCCATAAGAATATAGTAAAGGCTAATGTGAACTTATGTGATGACTAAAGATGATTACAAAGGGAATTAGATGCTTAGCACAGAAAGGGCATGTAAATGAGATGGGGGTCTCACGTTTAGTAAGTCTGGCTCCCCACATGGGTTTCCTCACGTTTAGCAAGTCCGGATTACCCATGGTATGTGTTGTCTCATGAGATGGAAACCCCCACGTTTAGTAAGTTAGGGTTTCTAGAAGCAATATTCTTGACCCTTAACTATGTGCCCACATAGGACTCTAGCTTAGTGGATCCACCAATATAGCTATGTACGAATGGTTACACCTTAGACAAGTGTTAACCCCCTCTTTTCGGTGTGGGAGTAGAACACCGGATTCCATGTATCTCCCATGGTCTATGTCGGTTATTGCAATATTTCCCTAATGTAAAAGTAAATGAAGGTATGAAAGGTGTGAACTCTTACTAGGGCTTTCTTAAGGGTTTCTACATAGTGTAAGGGAGGGTATGTGACTTCTCTTGCACATTGCACTTGTGGGATCCTAAGGGATGGTTATAGTATTGTTCTCTTATGATTATGATGATTATGACTTATGTATGTTTAAGCTATGTTATGTATGATCATTATGAAGATGGTTTACCTATGATATGGACTATTTGAAGTATGACTAAGATGTATGATATAAACATGTTGTATAAATTATGCCTTAATGGTGTTGTTCTATCTTATTATGAAGATTATGAATAACACATGCTTTAATTGTATTATGTTAATGATTGACTTTTCTTGATATGAACTAATGTTTGTGAATGTCACTTTACTATGTATATGACCTATGGATAAGACTAATGTATGATAAGTATGAGCGTGGTGATCCAAAGGTAATACTTAACGTAGGTAGGACTATGGACCCTACCTATGCATTGCACAAGTAGAACTTAGTGTTACTTATGTGATTACTCTATTATGATGCAATGACCTTGATATTGACTATGCATGAGTATTATGTCTTGTAATGAGTGATACATGCATTATGACTATGCTTGGATACTATGCGTTGTTGATGTGTTACCCTTGTGTTTGATAAACTATATGTGAGTTCTTAATGACTTATGTTATCCAACTCTTTTAATAAATGATGGTCAAAAGTGCATAAAGCATGGTTTCAACTAAATGTCCCTTTAAGCATGTTTTAAAGGTTTTACTTGCATGCCTTCCATAGTTAGTACGTGTGTTGTACTAACCCGTATTTCTTCTACATTTTAATAAAGTGTAGGGTTTGGTGATGTGATGTCTTATGCTTGGGGAGTCATCATAGTTTCGAGGATGAACTTATCTCATACACTTATGTCATTATGTCTTTATGTTTTATGTCTTTAGACTTGTGTAAGGGTCGTGTGCCTAGTAATTATTATGTAAGGGTCGTGTCCCTAAGTTGTTATGAAAGAGTTGTTATTCTAAATGTTATAGATGGTTTGAGGTATAGTATCATAGACTCTCTCTTGTTTTATGAAGATTTCGATTGTAAAGAAAAGTTTTAAATTTTCCACTATTTTCATATGCTTTAATGTTCATGATATGCTAAGGGCTTGTATAAGACATTTGAGAGTTCGAGTACGCCGTGTTATGACTAGGGGGTGCTCTCAGGTCGTTATAGTAAGGAAAAGACCAAACTACCCTTTCAAAATTCAGATTAGACTTTCCTTTTTTGAACAACCCAACTTCCAATGGGCATATCTTACTATACAAATTCGGAATCGCGCAAACTGGGCGGCATTAGAAAGATAATTCCAAGATCTTTCCGAAGGTATCTAGAAGCACACCTAACTCATCCTGAACTAGGAGTAATGGTCATTTGAAATTGACCAAAAACTCAAACTTAATATAACTTGAACAAATTTTTGGATTTCTCATTCTTTCCTAAAATGACTATTTCCAATTCTAGCAATTTTCAAATCTTACCCAACAATTTTTAACCAATTTGATGAACATGTGACACTATTACCATAACCAAGGCAAAACAGATGGAACCACGTGTCTCTGAACCTAATTTTCCACTCTATCTGAAGGTATATCTTTGCGACCCTCACAATCAGAGTAAATGTCATTGTCCTCTCCTCTTTCTGAAAGCTAAACTATATCCCATTAATTCTTTTCATTTCTGACTTTAGCTCCTTTAATTTATTCAAACAGTGTTTCAACACATCCTATAATTTTTCATGTTACCAGGCTACTCACCAAATAGTAGCAAACCACAACCTTTGATACTCGTAAGACATCACTACAATAAAAAAATTCGTTTAATCAAGAATCCTTATCATATAGTTGCATCTCAATCACAATCCATCACAAACTCTTATTACCATTATGCTCAGTTAGCCCTTGCCATCACCATAAAGTCACCCTTGTCATCGACATGGAATGTCAAACCCAACTATACTAATCAAATTCAAAGGACTAAATTTTATACGCACTTTCTTACTAAAATTCTCAATTGCCTTTTCACAAGTATACTCTTTAGGACTTCCTTTACCCATAAGCTTGTCATTTCAATATCAATCCACTTTCTTGGACCTTAAAATGAAATCACCAGTCCTCATTTAAAACCTACGGGATACACGTCACAACCTAAATACATTAATACCGTACCAATGATACACCACTAAAACCTTTATTATAAACAATGCTTAACCCACGTGTCTAGTGACAAAGTAGTTGGTTTCTCAAATATAAATGCAACACCAAATCTCATTATACGAGCATTTGATACAACATATAATTCTTTAATTAGTTAGTATTCGCACTTGACAATCAACGTATCCATTTTCATATACCACTAGTACTACACTATGAAAGTCCGTTAGATCCACCACTAGAACACATCATACATATCGAGAAGATCGTACTCAAATAGCCTGCACATTTCTATCCATTGAATAACTGTAAAATACTACCAAATCAACTTCGTATCTAGGCCAAGTGATATGCATTATTTCGTAGATCAGATAGTAGAAGTAAAACACTCCATAACTCTAACCAACTAAGCATCGATCATATTGTAATAGTCGTATAATGACCATTTTTAAAAATATACCCTCAATCTATAAAATCGTAATAGAGATTCTGACCTCAGTTAATACAACATCATTCTCATCATACACTAAACAACCTATACCTATTTAACTGTAATTTCCAAGGTCACACTGTTCATTACCTATCCATCCTTTTAATTATTCCACTTTCAATTATCGAACTAATCAAGATAGTGCCTATACCACACAAGTACTATTCCTTCTATTGGGGTAACTAGCCAAAAAAAAAAAAGAACCACGTTCATAAAATCCCCCAAACTATTGTTCAACATCATCATCAAATATCGTCAAATTGCTTCTTCAAGCCATCACCCTACTTAACCCCTCTGAATCGCTAAACATTCCAAATCTGACCATATATTCTTTCCATAAGTCTATTACTTTCAATCAAATTTGACCTCAAAGTAATACACAACACTAACTACTCACATGAAAGAACCACGCACGAGTCATCACTATAATAGGGAGAGTGGAATGAAGCGAAAGGGAATCAGATCAGACCAAGGATGCACGATGGAGATTCAAGAAGTAAAGATGATTTTCTAAAAGTCATTATAGCCTCTCGAAGATAAGTACACACGTCTTTGTACCGATCCTCGAGACTCTACTTAGACTCGGCTTGTACACATGTGAGACCTATGAACCTGGAGCTCTAATACCATTTTGTCATAACCAAAAATGGACATGATGACACACATCTTATACCCACCAAGACAAGTCAGCCTAAACCTCAATCATTAAGATAAAGTGCAAAAATAAACTATAAATAAAAATCTAATACTTTAATATAATGCATAAATTCATAATTGACTCAAAAATACCCCTAAAATCTGGTTGTCATGTGTACAAGTCTCTAAAGTGTTACAATTGATTCAAAAGAAAACTACGGTCACGAATGACATTGTTTCTAGAGTAGAACAAGATCATAAATATGAGTAAGAAGGTTCACTAAGATGAAAAATAGCTACCTTAAAAATCTCCATAGGAAGCCTCGGAAAAGAAGATAATAGAAAGTATCACAAAGATCCGGGTTCATAACCTACAAAAATGTAGAAGCAAGGGGTGAGTACAAAGCCACAAGATACTCATCAAGTAAACTCCTAAACACAAGCTAAGGGAATAGAATACGGGTACTCCTTACCATCCCAACCGAACCTCCACAACTACAACCTGCATAAAACCAGCCCAACCTAATAGTTCACAGTGACAAACACACAACTCAACAACAATACTCTAACAATTACATATCCTCAACAACGAACTCAATATTCATTAATCACAACTTCCACATAAAGACACTCACAAGATCAACAACACACAAGATCAAGTTCATCAATGATAAAATGTGCAATGCAATAAAATGCAATATTAGTATAATGATGCATGTCTGACCTAACGATACACACCCGTTGTTTCTCAGTCCGAGACCCATCGGGGACATATCTATCCATGCATCTGTCGCGGCACGCGACCCGTCCCTCGATAATAGAATTCATAGCGCTGTGTGATTCGTCCCTCAAAATATAGTATTCGTCGCGGCGATCGACACGTGCCTCGAAATGGTACATCCTCTTTAATTTCTTACTCTTTCTCAATTCACATAACACTTGTCACAATCATGTCTCAGAACAATGCAAACGACATGTTCACACAAATAATGAGGATATGACCATCTAAATATAATAATAATGCTGAATATGAAAATGATGGCGTGGCACTCTCTAAAGGCTTGAATCTTATTTATCTTTTTTTTTGTGTTTTTTTTTTTGGCATTTTTAATTTTAAAATACATAAAATTTTACTTCAATATTCTACCAAACATTAAAGTGTCATTTTTTATTGCTATCGTCATTAAGGCTATTAATAACTTTTCCTTAAATGGAGATTTACACAATGTTGAAAGTCGCCATATTTACTTTGTTTCATTAATAATGTTACTCTTCCCCTTTTTATAATATATTTCTTGATTTCGTCTTTTACGCTTTATTTATAGTATTTATATCGTTTCCTTAAATCACTTCGTTTCCTTTATTTTGTTTATATTATTTATCGTGTTATTTTTTTAAATCGCTTCATTTTTTTGTTATATTTTTATTTATTCAATGTAAGAAATATATATATATATATATATATATATATATAGTATAAAGTTATTTCTTTTATCTTCTTCATATGTGTTTTTTCCCTTTATTTATTTTTAATGTATTACCTCCATAACTTATATCTATTAAATTTCCTCTCTTAGTAATATCATTAACTCCATGATTTTTATGTTTTCATATTCATAACCCCCAACTATTAAATTATATAATTTAAGATACCTTATGATATTTCTTCATTTTGTGTCTATATAAATTCACAATTTAATGTTTCATGAAATCCTAACTCAAAACTATTCTTTGTATTTCATTGTTTTTGTATAATATTATTATACCATCAAATTCATGTTTTAGCTTAACACGATGAAGAAGTCTCTTGGATGTTGATTAGTTTGTCAAAGGAGGTGTCGGATAAGAGCTCAAAAAATTATGCACTAATTTTGTATTCTTATTTTCATCTATTTTCTTATGATTATGTTTCAAAGAACAATGTGTGTGTTTGTGTTCTCTCCATCTAACTTCTATAGTTTAGAATTTAATAAATAAAATTATCAATGTAAGCATGTATTTTTATTTAGATGCCAATTAGTTATTGTAACTTTGTGGGGAATAATACTAACTACTAACCAAGGTTCAAGAATACTATTGTTCGGTGAACTATTTATGTTTTCTTTAAAGATTCCTCCATCTTTGTTAGTATAAATTCATAAATTTTTATTTCATGAAACCCTTTGTCAAGATTATCCTTTTTATTTCATATTTGAAGTAGTGTTTTCTTATGCTACTATTATATTATCAAATTCATGCTTAAGCATAACTCTCTGCAAAGACTCTTGGATGTTTATGTAGTTAGCTAGAGAAAGTGTAGACAAGAGCTAAGAAATTATGCATTGATTAATTAATATTTTTCCATGTATTTTCTTATGATTAAGGTCATAAGAGAGGTATGTGTATTGTGTTCTTTCTATGTAATTTCTTTAATTTGTTTTTTTAATAATTTATGAATTTTCGCAAGTTTATACCTTCATTATACACAAATTAGTTAATGTAACTTTGTCGGTAATATGCTAATTAGTAATTACTAATCAAGGTTCAAATGCTACTATTAATAAAGATTAAATATACATTAAAAATTGAAATACAAATTTTTTTACTGATGTTTTGTATGATATGAAGAACCATTTATAATTTCCTTAAAGATTTGTTCTTTCTATGTTTGAATTTTTTTTTTTAAAAAAGATAGTAAAAGAATTGACAAGGATATATTGGTAGGATCATGCGGCTACTCCCATAAGCACAATATACAAAAATCAATCAACACAATAAGCACACAGATACATAATACTGTTCAGTTATCATTTCAGAGCAACATACAGTCTTCCATTATCAATGACAAGTATACAAGAACATAATGATCACAAGTTGTCCTCTCATGGAACCCACACCCAAACTGTTAGTGTGTCGGAACGTGACACCCGATCCAATAAATGTGTCGAAATGTGGCGCCCAATCTAAAATATTTGTCAAAACGTGATACCCGATCCAATATATGTGTCAGAATGTGACACCCGATCCAGTCAGCATAACCACAATCACAATCACGCCCATAATGAACAATGCTCATAGTCATACAATCAAGCAATGGTTTCATGGCATGTAATTATTCATATACATTTACTCATTCGTATTAGATGCGATTTACATTCCTTGTTCTCATACATGCATGCATACGACAAAGCAATTAACCGGCATATATCACAAAAACATGAAATCAAACCATCACCTACTTCGAAATCAAGCCTGAATCCTCCTAAGGCACTTGATCCTTCCCTTTCTGGATTCTTTCCGCTTGTTCTAGGTGTACAAACAATTAATATAATGCAAGGATCACTAGTTAAGCCATGATCCTAATTTCAAGCTAGGGTTTTTTCCCACCATTAACTTCAGGCCAAAACCCTCCCCCAATGATAATTACCCATGAATCTAAATTCTTTGGCTCAAAAAATGGATTAGGGGAGAAAATTCCTTACCTTTATCACCAAAAGTCATGGAAAACTGTCAAAAACTCATCCTGGGTCATCTCCTAACTCTTTAAAACAATGTTTGAAGAAAAATAAGAAATTCGGGGTTTTCCCTAACTTAATTCGCGATTGGCTCGCTACAACGGTCCCCCAAACTCTACAGCAGCCCCACCCTGGCGGGATTAATTCTGCCCTAGCGGCTTACACAGTGACAGAACCTTGGAATTTGAGTTCCACAACGCCATTTCACAACACACCTTCAACCTTCGACGTTCAAAAACTACCCTTTCATGCCAAATTTAGTTTCAGGAGTTTTACTCGCCTGAATTCATTTTCGTAAACCTGTATGGGTTCCTTAACGTCTTAGCTATCCACTCATATGATCAAAATCATAAATAGATCCCCTGATAATTACCAGATTTCCATAGATTTAGCTGACTCAGAGTTCGTCCGAATCTAGAGTAGGCTACAAATTTCTGAGCTACTACAAAAAGTTTCTCTGGCCCCAATTCTTTCCCCGTTGACTATTCTATAGCAACGGGAACAGGTTGTTATAATTGATACCAATTTATCCATCACTCTTCCCCGAGTGACAAACTAGGAAAAATGGGCTAAAGTAAGAGTAAAGTAGTACCTGAATCATTGAACAACTAGAGATACTTGTCTCGCATGCCCTTCTCGGTTTCCCAAGTAGCTTCCTCAACCGAACGATTCTTCTATTGAACTTTCACAAACATAATCTCCTTGGTTCTAAGCTTCCGGACATCACGATCAAGAATTGCAATCGATTCCTCCTCATACTGAAAGTCTTTGTCTAACAACACTGAGTCCCATTTTATGATGTAATCTCCGTCACCATGATACTTCTTCAACATGGACACATGAAACACTGGATGAACTCCATATAAGCTAGGGAGTAAGGCCAATCTATAAGCCACTGGCCCTACACAATCAAGAATCTCAAATGGACCAATGGATCGAGGACTAAGCTTGCCCTTCTTACCGAATCTCATTACCACCATTATGGGTGACACTTTTAGAAGAACTTGTTCATCAACCTGAAAATCCATTCCGGAATTGGCATTCTCTGAAGCAAACTTGCAGGCTATTGGTGCTCATACTTAACCTACTGACAGCTTTTTCACTTGGCCACAAACCTAACTATGTCTTTCTTCATGTCAGGCCACCAATAAAGTCTCTTCAAATCTTGGTACATCTTGGTCACACCCGGATGAATGGAATACCGCGAACCATGGGATTCTGTCAGCATTTTCTGAATCAAGTCATCAACTTGGGGAACACAAATTCTCCCCTTAAAACTAAGAACACCTTCCGCATCAAGAACCATATCTTGTGCCTTACATGACACGATCTTCTTTCTAAGCTCATTCAAAGTACTGGTAGCTAGCAAAGAAGTTATCCCCTATCAACGTATATAGTTGAGGGCAAACCGAGGGTTTACCTGCAGCTTCTGTGCATGAGGAGTAGCGGGTGAAGCTTATAAATATGCTCATCCTCAAACTATTTGGCCTTGATCTCCTCAATGAACGTGGGTCTAACTTCAATGCTAGCTAATAGCCCACCTTTCTCTGAGATGCCCAACTGCATGAACTTAGACTCCATGGTTTGAATCTCCTTGGCCAAAGGTCTCTTGGACACACCCAAACAAGCTAGACTACCCATACTTACCGCCTTTCGGCTCAAAGCATCTACCACCACGTTAGATCGACCCGGATGGTATTGGATGGTGACATCATAATCCTTAAGTAACTACATCTACTTTCGTTGTATCAAATTCATATCCTTTTGAGTGAATACATGTTGTAGACTACGATGATCAATAAACACTTGACACCATAAAGGTAATGTTGCCAGATCTTGAGAGCAAACATTACTGTTGCCAACCCTAAATCCTGTGTTGGGTAATTCCTCTCATGCACCTTCAACTTCCCCGATGCAGAAGCTATGAAATTCTTATCATGCATAGGCACAGCCCGAATGTGAAGCATCACAATAAATAATGAAATCCTTACCTTTCACCGGTAGTGCCAGAATAAGTGTTATAGTCAGAAGAGTTTTGAGCTTTTGAAAGATCTTCTCACATTTTTCAGTCTGTTCGAAAGACACCTCCTTGTTGGTCAACCTTATCAAATGCGTGGTAATAGAAGCAAAGTTTTTCACAAACCGACGATAGTAGCTAGCGAGCCCCACAAAACTCCTAACTTCAGTCACAGAGCTAGGCCGAATCCAATTCTTAACCGCTTTAATCTTTTGGGGATCTACCATTACCCCTTCCCATGAAACTACATTCCCCAAAAAGGCAATTGAAGTCAATCAAAACTCACACTTGGAAAATTTAGCATATAACTTTTGTCTTATAAGGACACCCAAAACTATACGGAGACGGTCGACATGCTTTTCTTCACTTTTCGAATAAACCAAAATGTCATCAATAAAGACAATGACAAAAGAATTCACGAATGGTTTGAACACACCATTCATCAAAATCATGAAGGTTGCAGGCGCATTGGTCAATCCAAACGACAGCACTAAAAACTCATAGTGCCTATAGAGGGTACTGAATGTCGTTTTAGGTACATCCTCAGGCCTAATCTTTAATTGATGGTAACCAGACCTTAGATCAATCTTAGAGAAAAATGACACACCCTGTAACTGGTCAAAAATATCATCTATCCGAGGCAAAGGATACTTATTTCGAATGGTGACCCTATTCAACTGCCGATAGTCTATGCACAGCCTCATACTACCATCTTTTTTCTTAACAAACAAAATAGCAGCACCCCACGGGGAAGCACTAGGACGGATGAACACTTTATCAAAAAGTTCGTCAATTAGAGCCTTAAGTTCTCTCAATTCTACCGGAGCCATGCGATACGGATGGATGGAAATGGGCCGAGTATCGGGTTCCAAGTCAATGCACAAATCTATATCTCTATCCGGAGGCATACGAGGCAAATTGGTAGAAAACACTTCCTTAAATCCAGTCACTACATGAATAGACGCAATAGAGGGAGACTCAACCTCAACATCCCAAAAATGAGCCAAATATGCCAAACATCTCTGCCCCGCCAGTTTCCTAGCCCAAATAGAGGATATGACCTTAACTATCATAGACTTGTACACCGCTTCCCACTCTAACTTTTGCTTACTGGGGATCTCTAGAGTCAAAAATTTAGCATTACAATTAAGCACAACATAATAGGGGGACAACCAAGTCATGCCTAAGATTATATCAAAGTCCATCATATCCAAAATAACCAAATCAACCAAGGTCTGAAAACCCATAAATAAGATAGGACAAGCACGGTATACATGGGTGACTATGATTGACTCTCCAACTGGGGTAGAAATATGGATGGGACATCAAGTATATCACAAATCGCATCAAATCCCAATGAAAACTAAACTGAAACATATGAATAAGTAGAACCCGGATCAAACAAAATAGTAACCATCCGGTCATAGACAAGAATAGTACATGTAATCACTGCATCAGAAGACTCTGCCTCGCTCTTGCTTGGAAAGGCATAACACTGAGCCCTGTCATCTTGACGAACAACCTTTTTGCCTGGCTGCACTGCTCCTCTACCTGCATTACCATTTCCCCAGCCTCCACGGCCTCACTCATTTCCTCCTCGCCCACTTTGTGCACGCCCTCTACCATTATTACAGTTGCCCGCGGGTACCACTGCTCTAGTGTACTGCTGTGCGAAATCCAACATGCGCGGGTTGGGACAATCTCTCCTTATATGCCCATGTTCTCTACAATTATAACAAGTATGGTTAAAAGATGTATTGCCGCCGGCCGAAGGTATGACTCCCTGGCTATATATTACGAATAAAATTTTGTTGTGGAGTTCCTGAATTACTACCTGTTGAAGCGGGCAGGGCTGACTGAATTGACCGGGCTGCAGGTGTCGACCTACCTGAATCTCTGGAGTAAGAACCTTGAAAGTTACATGTGCTCTTAGGCTTCTTTGACAAAGCCTTAGCATTCCCATCACGTCTAACTCCTTCCACATTCTTCTCAAAATCTATCACTTCATTAAAACTTTTCCCTACAGAGGTCATATGAATAGATAATACCTGTAACTCGGAGTACAGTCCCTTGACGAATAAATGAATCCTCTCATCCTCAGTAGTCACCAATTATGTAGCATATCTAGATAATGCATGGAATTTAGCCTCATAAGCATCTACAGACATACCACTTTGCTCCAAAGCCATGAACTCATCGTTCTTGCGATCCCTCAAAGTCTGGAGCACATACGTCTTAAAAAATAGAGCATGGAACCGCGTCTGAGTGAGTGGGGGCAAAACTGACGATCTGCGTTCCACATAGGCCCTCCACCACATCTTAGCCTCACCTTGAAGCTAGAATGTCATGAACTCTACGCCATGTTGATGTACAATACCCAACTTATGCAGCCTTACATAACAATCCAAGATGAACTCATAGGTGTCCTAGCTCTCAAAAGCATGGAACACCGGCGGCTCCATTTTCAGGAATTTAGTCAACATCTCGTGCTCATTACCAGTCATCACGGGACCCAACATAGGACGGAAAAACGCATCAGTGTGGTGTTCTATCTACCCTAAGAGTAACAGTATTAATAACGGGGTGATTGATCGGTGGTTGAGAAACTTGCACTGTGGAAAGGACTCCAGGGCCGACCAACCCCTTCAGGAAATAGATGATATGCTGAGCTAACAGTAGGTCTAAAGGAGGAATGCTGGTATTCCTAACCGGTGCATCCTCTTCATGTCCAACATCCCCCTCATCCTCAATCTCCTTATTCTCTTCTACCTCTTCTTGCGGTGCAGGAGGGGCCCATTCCCTTGCAACATTTTCAGCTGGGGCTCCACCCCTAGTGGGTACCACACTTCCTCTACCCTTGCCCCTTGCTCTTCCCCTACCTCTGCCTTGACCACGGCCTCTGGCTGCAGACTCCTCAGCTTGCTCATTAATGGGAGCTATGGGCCTGACATAGTTGAACCTAGTGTTAACCATCTGCGGAAAAAAGAGTGAGGGAAATTAGATACCAATTCTGATCGATAAATACCAATTGGAACCAAGTTGTAGCACGAAAGGAGACAAGAGAAGACAAAGAGATTTCGTAAACTCCTATAGCCTCTCGAAGAAAAGTACAAACGTCTCCGTACTGTTTTGCAAGACTCTACAAGACTCGTATTGGTACAAAGAGATCAACGAACCTAGGGCTCTGATACCAACTTTATCACGACCAAGACCGTCGTGATTGGCACCCACACTAACCCTCCGATGGGAGAACCATTATTACAGCCCAACTACGCAACTTAACGATAAACTAAACATTTGAAGATATGTAAGAAGGTTTAAATGTCTAAATAAAACTAGGGTTCCCATAAACTCCGGAAGTTAACAAACAACTACCAAACATTTTCGGAAAATAACGCCTAGAACCTAAAAGTCAATGTATAAAAAATGTAATAACGATAAGTCTAAGTACAAGGAGTGCAACCCCGAAATCTAAAGCATAACAACCATCTAAAGAACTAATCTAAGTCCAAAGAGAATGGACTAAACAATTGAGAACTCACGGCAGCCTGGAAGAACTAGTTCACCATTGAATTCGGTCTTCGATCAATGATCTCCTAAGTGAGGTCTATCAGTAGTCGCCTGAAGATGCCCTATACTCAACAAACAAAGAGCAAGTGCAGTATCAGTACACAACTATAGTGTACTGGTAGGATCACGCGGCTACTCCCATAAGAACAATATACAACAATCAATCACAACACAATAAGCACACATATACAGAATATAGTTCAGTTATCATTTCTGAGCAACATACAGTCTTCCATTATCAATGACAAGTAGAAAAGAGCATAATAATCACAAGTGGTCCTCTCAGGGAACCGACAACCAAATTGTTAGTGTGTCGGAACTGACACCCGATCCAATATATGTGTCGGAACGTGACACCCAATCCAATCAACACAACTACAATGACAATCACACCCATAAAGATCAATGCTCATAGTAATACAATCAAGTAATGGTTTCATGGCAAGTCGTTATTCATATACCTTTACTCATTTGCATTAGATTCGATTCGCATTCCTTGTTCTCATACATGCATGTATACAACGAAGCAATTAACCTGCATATATCACACAAACAGGAAATCAAACCATCACCTACCTTAAAAATAAGCTTGAATCCTCTTAAGATGCTTGTTCCTTCCCTTTCCAGATTCTTTCCGCTTGTTCTAGGTCTACAAACAATTAATATAACGCAAGGATCAATAATTAAGGTCTAATTTACCCAGATTATAACAAACCCAATACCCCAAGACCAAACTCATGATCCTAATACGCTGCTAGGGCTTTTTCCCACCATTACCTTTAGGCCAAAACCCTCCCCCAACGATAATTACTTATGAATCTAAGTTCTCCGGATCGAAAAATGGATTAGGGGAGTAAAATCCTTACCTTTAGCATCAAAAGTCATTGAAAATTGTCAAGAACTTGTCCTGGGTCGTCTCCTAACTCTTAAAAATGAAGTTTGAAGAAAAATAATGAAATTGAGGTTTTTCCCCGACTTAATTCACGACTGGACCACTACAACTGTCCCCTACCATCTACAACAGCCATGCCCTGGCTGGATTAATTCCGCCTGGCGGTTTACATAGAGACAGAACCTCGGAATTTGAGTTCCAAACCCCCATTTCACAGCACACCTTCAACCCTTGAAGTTCAAAAACTACCCTTTCACGCCAAGATCAGTTTCGGGAGTTCTACTCACCCGAATTTTATTTCGTAAAGTCGTACGGGTTTCTTAACGTCTTAGCTATGCACTCATGTGATCAAAATCATAAATAGATCCCCTGATCATTACCATATTTCTCTAGACTTACCTGACTCAGATTTCGTCCAAATCAAGACTAGGCTACAAATCTCTGAGTTACTACAAAAAAAAATCTGGCATCAATTCTTTTCCCATTGGCTTTTCTATAACGACAGGAACAAATCGTTACAATATATTTAAAAGTATATTAAAAAATACAATGTACAAGAAAAATATTTAAAGTATTAATTACATGAGAAATTAAAATATAGTCGTATTTATAAAGTAATAAATATAAGAGTTTCAAACATTATAATATTGGAGATTGAACTCAAAGGAACCATATTTTTGTATTTTTTTCTCAAAACAAAAAGAAATTTTGATAGTATATTCATAATTAAAGATCTCAAAAATTTTGTTGTAAACATTTGAATACTTTAAAGCACTATATAATTGTGGTGAGAGAGAGTGAAAAAGAGAATCTATGTGTCAAATTTTAGGATTTTTGTTTATCGAATTTATTTTGTATATAAATATATGATTATTTCATAAATTTACTAAGATTTTAACAACTATGCAAAGCACGAAAGTTATAATAATATATTTTTTAATTGTGAAATATACAGTTTTTCTTTCATAAACTTTCCTCCATTTTGAGTTGGAAGTTTTAGTTCTTTTTAAATTTAAGCAGAAGAGAGAAATACATAGAAATGGTGTTTAGATGGTAAAGTATTACGACAATGTGGTTATGTCCAAAGGTGATGGGTTTTCATCCTATTAAAAGATGGGATCATTCTTCTTTTTATTCTAATGATTTATCTATATCTTTTTGAGGTAAGTTTTGTTAGAAAAATATATGCACAGCGGAATTATACCCACAGTCATACTGCTTACATGAATAATAAATAATCAATAAAGTTTATGCTAGAACACATAAACTTATTGAAATTTAATTCAAGAATTACCTCTTGAAGCATGAGCAGATACCTTCAAGCGAATCCACAAGTTAGAACAGACCTTCAAGCTCCACGAGATAGACAACAGCTTTGCAGTCTTCTACAATGATCTCAAGTTCACATCTGAACTCTCTCAATACTTGGGTGAGCAAGTATGAATAGAAAACTAATTCCTCTATTTTCTAGGTTAGGAGGATCTCTATTTATAGAAATCCCTTCCCAATCCAAAAAGGAGTAGAAAACCTAGTTTTTTTCTGGAAAACCAGAAAAACCCACATTATTCATCCTTTTCCCATAAAAATAGAATTCTGAGTTCTAGTTAAATATGGGCACTGTAGGGACCACAAAATTAATTACTGAGGCTTCTTATTATGGAAATAATTCAAATAATCAATTTGAATTTATTCTTACCATGATAAATTACAAATCATTCCACTAGAAATTCGTAATTGCACTCCTCTATTTATATTTCAAAATTCTCCATTAAATACTTATGTAACTCCCCTTGTTAAGATTACAGATACTAGTCAACAAATTAAATTACAAACAAATTTAACTTAATGATTAATTTCCTTTAGAGCACTACTTAACTTATTTCATATGTCGGATTCACAAATCCACTTGCAACGTGCGACACGATGAAAACTTATAAGTTTCTCAAAAAGACATATCAATCAATCTCTATAACGAGACATAGATTCCAAAAACTAACTTATTATTTCACCAATATATATTTTATAATCCAATTTACCAGTCATATTGACCCATCTCAAAATCTCACCTTTTAATAAATAAAAATGATAATTAATATATACAGATCATACTAGTTGTATCAGGATTAAGAATATAAGTACATTTAATAGTTTAGAGAATATGTTTTTGTCAGCCAGTCTAAACTAACTATCTCTATTCGGTCCCGTTCAATACATACAAAATGCACTAGCACAAGAAGTTAGAACTATACTATTCCCATAATCAAGATAAATTACATATAACCTTGTGCTACAATCGTACCGATGGCATGTCCAATTTCCATCTTAGATTGTGAACAAAAAACTTTATACTTATAAGAATCTATGATTTAATCCTCTGTGTATAAGCTAAAAGTCTATACACTAAATTATCTACTATATAAGTAAACAGACACCATAAACGAATATATGATCTATTAAAACTCAATAAGTATTTATTCTGTAATAAATATTATATCTGAACATATGATTAGTAGTATATATCCCAACAATCTCCCACTTAGACTTTTAACCATCACGATTGTTATAATGTACTATATCTAAATGTATGGTTAATAGTATATACTCTAATAATCTCCCACTTAGATGTTTAATCTTGAAAATTGTTAGAATACTATGTCTAAACACATGATTAATAGTATATACCCTAATAATCTCCCACTTAGACTCTTAACTATGTTTTTACAACTTTCACATGCATTCCTTTATTTCTTATCGAAAGATATTTACCAAGCTATTTTCTCATGCAATTTTGTCTAGTAGTGCTTCGTCGTAACAAATTGATTTTGTACTAGATCTTGAGAAACCTTAGCATGGAACCCTCCAAGAGTGTACTTCTTTTCAGGAGTTCTATCATGAAAGCTCTCTCAAGCATACAAAACAAATCAATCTTCGTTATGATTCTCTCACTACGACTAGGTACTACTACTAGAATTACACTTTCATGTTCTTGAGTCTTAATATTTTCTTCAAAATTTTTCGATATTGAAATATTAACAAGTTTTCATGTAGATTTCTTTTAATTTGCTCAACATCACTCCCACTACTTGAGATAGTAGTTTTCTTATGTCTAGTAACGTTTCTCCCACTACTTAAATGCAATGAAACGTCAATTCTGAAATACCCATTAGATGTTCTTAAGTGTCTGAATTTATAATTAATTCATTTGTTATTTCTTTGTTCAATTCCTGTAAAACTAATTTACTTCTAGGAACATGGTTTACTAAATGATCATTTTGTAGAAATCAGACAGTTGTGTTACCAATTGCCTTATTTTCTTTAGGACATTATAATAAACCTTCTTTCATTCTTTAGGATATCCAATTAATACACACATTCCTTTCTTAATTCAAATTTTCTTATTCTCCTCAGCACATGTGCTTGACAATCGTATATCTGAACATCATATATTATACTTACGTCAAATCCAACTAGTTCTATAGTTGTTCAAGGTACTGATTTGAAAGAAATTGAATACATAATGTGATATGTAGTTATTAGAACCTATCCTAGAAGAAACAAAACAGCTAATAATAAGTCAATAATTAATCTTATCATCTTCATAAGAGTCTACTTCTTTTTTCTTCTACACCAATCTATTATAGAGTGTGTGGTGTAACAATTGAAATGTAATTATTCTATAAGATAAGTGACTCACAAGCTCTGCAAAGAGCTTTACGTCACTACAATCATATTGCAGTGATTTTATATATTTTTCATGATGTTATTTTCATTTGTCTTAAATATTTTGCATTGATCAAGACATTTAAACTTACAAAACATCAACAAAAAAAATCATATCATGAGTAACCTTCTTGAAACTCAGAATACTGAAATTCACCTCTTGCCCAAATGCTCATTTACCACACAAATGAGAATAAATTAATTATAACTTATCACTACCACTTTTTCCTTTTTTAAGAGTAAAGATCTCTTAGTTATTTTTCCTTCTAAATAAGACTCACATGTTGGTATTTACTTCACTTTCAATGAACCATTATGTCCATCCATTAACCAACCTTGAAATTCTATTCAGAATAAATGACTTAGACACTAATGTACATATAAGTTTCATTCAATTTAAAAGATATTTCCCTTATGAGACAGATTAATATAATTCAATTCATGAGAGGTAAACTAATACTAAAAACACACATCAAATATACCAAAAGAAATGAAATATTTATCAAACTCAATAATAGCAGAGTTACAAATAAATATATTAAATACTCATCTCTTATCTAGTTAGAAACTGAAAATAATTTCTTCTAACAAAAAGTACATATACAATGCATTCTTTGAATTAATATCGTATCTCTACTAAAAGAAAATCTTAACTAGTACTAAGTGGGTGCTTAAAGTCTATTGAGAATATGAGATATAATACATTAAATAGATCATAATATGTTGAATAATTCTAAATAAAAAAAATGCAGGGCTCATTTATACATATATATCAATGCATCTCGAATAGTCAATTGATGGGATTGGAGAACTACCCATGCAATACACATGTACAATGACCGATTATTCACTCCATAAACTTATACAAACCTAACTCAAATGGAGAGTCTACTGTTATTTTAAGTCAAGTGAAAATCCTCTAGTTACATTGATCCAACCATATATTACTCGGTATAGGAGAGTTACTACAGATTATCAAATCTAGACGATTAAATACATAGTGACTTGTATTAATTCCATCCGATAGGGAAGAAGGTCTAAAGCAATATATAAAACTAATACTTCACTACTATTCAATCAAATATAACCAAAACTCATATAATGATCCAAAAATAAATAAATTTCTTACTAGATCGTTCTTATAAATCTACCAAATTTCAGATCAATTAGAGTTCTTTTCTTTTTGAATTCCAAAACTATGATCAATTTGGTTGAAAACGTTGTTTGGCCAAAATAGAAATTAAGATTTTCCCGCTCAATAATTCTTTTCATATATCTTCATTTTGTAAAATAGATACACGAATTAAGAATAAAGAGCAAAATTCTAAAACTATTTACTTTATCTAAGTACTATTTTCCACAAAAAAAAAAACACGTTTATGTATACATTGAATATTAAAACTCAAAACATACCTCATAGAAATCAATGCATCTTGAACAATAAATTTTGATGAAAAAATGACTACTCATGCAACATACATATGTGGTGTCAGATATTCACTTTAACAAATTTAGAACAAAAGTTAACTCAGATGGAGAGTATATTTTAATTTAGGTCAAACGAATATCATTATCCCTAGATTCATTGATCCAATCAAATATTACTCAGATAGAGAGAGTCAATACAGATTATCAAAACTAGAGATTAAATTTAAATGACTTGTATTAATTTCATCCGATATGGAGGAAGGTCTAAAGCCAACACATGAACTTAATACTTCAGTAAAATTTAGTCATGAAGACCTTAGAGAACAATGCCAATCATCACAATAACATAGTTGAGTAATTTTCATTAAAATTAATTTTCAAGAAACAAATAAATATTATATATGTAGGTGTAATTATATCATGCTCATATAACTATTCAATCAAGAGAAAAATTTCAAAAAAAATAAATGCCAGAAGAGATCTAAGTTTTTGGTATTTTAAGACAAATAATTGTCTTTGGCGGGTAAATATAGTGGGTTAAAATCCACTTTTCTTTCCACTCCAGCCGCCACCAATCTAACCTCTTTTTTAATTATTATTTTTTTGTTTATAAAAAATTAAGGATCTCTTTTTATAATAAAAAATTCCTTTAATTTACAAAAACAAAAAACCTCGACTTATACGGTATTAAATAGTCTAGGGGGGTAATAGGTCCTCATGAAAGTTTGGTATCGTAACAACAAATTCGGCCAAAGTTGGGATATTTTTCACCCTTATCCCCATGTTTTATAGATGAACATTTACTAGACAAAGTGGAAAACTCAAGTCTCAACATAACTGAATGGAAAAGACTCATGAATTAGCTTTACCTGGATGATAGAGAATACTCAATGTCATAATCTTTGAGTAATTCCAACCACCTCCTCTGTTTAAGATTAAGCTCATCTGACTAAACACATAATGAAGGCTCTTGTGATCAGTGAGCACATCTACATGAACACCATAAAGATTGTGACGCCATATTTTCAAAGCAAATACTACAGCAATAAGCTCTAGATCAAGGGTTGGGTAAATTTTCTCGTTAACTTTCAGATTTCTGGAGGCATAAGCTATACCATTATGCATTAACACACAACCCAATCCAACTTTGGACGCATAAAAATATACTACAAAACCCTGCATACCTTTTGTTAAGTTCAATACTGGGGTAGTAGTCAACCTAGTTTTAAATTTCTGAAAGCTTTTCTCACAAGCTTTAGACCATTGAAACTTCACTACTTTCTGAGTCAACTTGGTCAAAGGAGACTAAATAGATCAGAACCCCTCGACGAACCTTCTATAATAGCCAGCCAATCCCAAGAAACTCCTAATATCAGTTGGAGACGTGGGTCTAGGCCAGTTCTGCAGTGCCTATATCTTTTGAGTATCAACTCTAATTCCATCACCGGAAACAATATGGCCTACGAACGTCATAGACTTGAGACAAAATTTACACTTAGAAACTTAGCATATAACTCCTATCCATTAGAGTTTGAAGGAGTATTCTAATATGACTAGCATGATCTTCCTCATTCCTCGAATAGATTAGAATGTCATCAATGAATACGATAAGAAAACATATCTAAATAAGTCCTGAATACTCTATTCTTATGGTGCATTAATGTTGCAAGCGCATTAGTTAAACTGAAACGCAAGACCAGAAACTCATAATGACCATAACGGGTCCTGAATGTTGTCTTAGGGATATCACATTCCCTTACTCTCAACTGATGGTAGCCTAATCTGAGGTTTATTTTAGAAAAACAAGTGGCATCCTGAAGTTAATCAAAGAGATCATCGATTCTCGGAAAAGGATACTTATTCTTGATAGTAACCTTGTTTAACTGACAGTAATCTATACACATTCTAAGAGAACAAACCTTCTTTCTCACAAAGAAGACCGGACCGCTCCAAGGTTAGACACTTGGTCGAATAAAACCTTTATCTAAGAAATCTTTCAACTCATCTTTTAGCTCTTTTAACTCTGCTGGTGCCATCCTATATGAAGGAATAGATATACGATGAGTATCAGGAATAATATCTATACCAAAGTCTATTTCTCTCTCAGGAGGGACTCCGTGAAAATCATTTGGAAAGACTTCTGGAAATTCTTTTACTACTTGAAGTGACTCAATAGGAGGTATGTCAACACTAGAGTCATTAACTCAAACTACGTGACAGACACACCCCTTGGAAACTAACTTTCTCGCTTTAAGGTACAAAATGAAATGACCCTTAGGCACTGTTGAACTACTCTTCCACTTTATAGCTGTCTAATTAGAAAACTGGAACTTAACAACTCGAGTTCTACCATCGACTAAGGCATAACAGGCATGAAGCCAGTCCATACATAGAATGACATCAAAATCTATCATATCTAACTCACTAAATCAGCCATGGTGCTCTTCTGATTGACGGAAATGGTGCAATCATGATAGACTTTCTCAACTAAAATAGACTCACCAATAGGTGTAGAAATACTGAAGGGCTCAAGAAGTTTCTCAGGAAGAACATCAAAATTCATCGCAACATAAGGAGTCACAAAAGATAGACTCGCTCCTGGATCTAGCAAAGCATAACTATCAAAATTAAAGACTTGGATCATATTAGTGACAACATCTGGCGAATTCTCTTGCTCTTAGAGACTAGTGATAGCATATAGATGGTTTGCTTCCCTGCCTGCCCCTAAAGTAGCTCCTCTAGATGCAGTTCTGTTTGGTAGAGCAAATGAAGAAGATTGGGCTATATTGCCCTCATTACCATTACCTTGTTTGTTCTTAGGGAACTCTTTCATAAAATGACCGTTCTAACCACACTTGAAGCAACCAATGGAGCCATCACGACACACTCCTGAGCAGCTCCTACCACACTTAGCACATGCAGGAGTCCTATTACCCCTTTATGCCACACTACCCTAAGACTGAGCAGGTCTAGCTCTAAGATTTTGTATTCTAATTTTGGAACTCACCTTTGTTCCTTCGTGCAGGTGCACTAGCAGATAATGGAGCAGGTCCCTTTTGTTTATGTTAAAAAGATGACAGCTTGGCATTACCCTTCTGTTGTCCGGACTCATTCCCTGACTTAGATCTCTTGTTTTGAAACTCCTCCTTATCTCTCAGCTTCTCTTCCTCAACCTGTTGCACATGAGTCATAAGTCTGGCTATGTCCACGTCCCCTATTAGCATAGCTGCCTTACCCTCCTTAATTGACAGACGAGACAACCCAACAACGAACAAACTCATCCTACTTCTCATGTCAGCAACCATCTCCATAGCATAATGGGAAAGTTGGGTGAACTTCTGTCACTCCCTGAGCCTAGACCTCGGGCAGGACTAATACTAGAGAACCATTGCTGGCCCCAAGCAAACCCTTGGACTGGCTTATTTACTCAGCAGAAGACTTTATGCATTAAGAAAATAACTCAAATGCAAGATAACACAACTATTTAATAAATAACTAAGAATGTTTAAAGGTCAAACATTCAACTTGGCCAAAATGGCAACTCAAGTCTTAACATATGAAATAATAATGTAAAGACAACTGACTACTAACCTTCTATGAATCCTCTAAAACAAAAAGGGATGTCGGGACAGGACCCTCAATCATCCTAACAACTAAAAAGCTTAAACAATTATGAAAAGGACCCGCCAGAAAGCAAGGAGGCTCACTAACTAACTCCGAGTGCTCAACCTGATCAACGAGACACATGATGCTGATCCTCGTTACCTGTGTCTGCATTATAAGATGATGCAGGCCAATTGACATCAGTACATTGAATGTACGAGTATGCGAGTAGGAATGCTAAACTCAACTTAAGCTTGAAAAAGATCTGAAAGGAACACTTACCTTGGCTTTACTCAACTCATGAATAACTCAACTCAAAATGCAGTGTAAAACAACAACAATAGTGCAATTTATACAAAGCATTTAGAACAGTAAATAACAACTCAATTTGTTAAAGATATGCAATAACAAACTCAACTTCACTCATATATCAAAGTAATATAGTTTTTGTGAGAGTTTCTTTAACCGACAACCACCACTATGAGCCTAAGTGGTGATACAACGTCTTGCCCATGCTGCCAAAACTATCCTATACTTTTTTGTCATATAGAACGCCTTAACTAAGTGGATCCACTAGTCTATTCTAAAAAGCACTTAATGAATCATCGAAAAAGTATGATCCTTTACTACCCATGATGGCTACATGGTTTATGGAGACTTGAGTTAATATGAACTCGCATCCCCATATCGGTGCTCAATACTACTCCCAAAATATACTTAGTTCAATTCCTTATGAAGACGATGAAATCTTGATCTTTCTTCTCCTTTCTCTTTTCTCCAAGCCCTAACCTGAACTTCAACTTTTCTAAACTTACTAAATCTGATTTTTCCCCAATAAAAATCCTAAAAACGAATTGAAATAATAGGGTATGGAAATGGCCAAAACACCCTTTAAAATCCAGATTGGACATTTCCTTATTTGAACAACCCAACTTCAAATGGGCATATCTCACTCATACAAACTCGAAATCGTGCAAACTCGGTGGCGTTGGAAAGATCATTCCAATATATTTCCTACGACATCTAGAAACACACCTAATACTCTTGAGTTAGAAGTTATGTTCGTTTGAAGTTGGCAAAAAACTCACCTTAAGATACCTAACAAATTTCCAGATTTTTATATTCTTTCAAAAAATGGTTATTTCCAATTCCTAACATCTTCCTAGTTATTTCAAATTGGCGAAATGTTACAATATCTCCCCTTAGGAACATTCGTGCTCGAATGAGATTACTCTTACTAGGCTAAGGATGTAACATCTAACATTCAGCTCAAACACCTAACAAGCAAATCAATTTCAACATGTTAACTTATAAATGAAAGAGTACTAAGAATAGAATTAGTACCTTGGTCTGGAACTTCTCCGGTTTCAAAGAAATATGGATATCTCTTGTTTACATCTTCCTCAGTTTCCCAAGTAGCTTCCTCAACAAATTGATTCCTCCAAAGGACATTGACTGATGCTACTTCCTTAGTCCTCAACTTACGAACTTGGCAATCTAAAATCTGAAACGGAATCTCTTCATAAGATAGGCTATCCTTGATACCAATATCTTCATTATGTATGATAAGTGAAGGGTCCCCCATGCACTTCTTCAACATGGAGACATGAAATACTGGATGAACCGCTACTAACTCTTGGGGTAGCTCTAACTCATAAGCTACATTACCAACCCTTTTGGATATTCTGTAAGGGACAATATACCGGGGACTAAGCTTCCCTTCTTACCAAATCTCATGACACCGTTCATGGGTGAAACTTTTAAATACACCCAATCATCTACTTCAAACTCTAACTCCCTTCTCCTCACATCAGTGTAGGATTTCTGATGGCTCTGCGCTGTTTTCAACCTCTTTTGAATCACTTTCACTTTCTCCATAGCTTGATAAACTAAATATGGTCCTATCAACCCAACTTCACCAACTTCAATCCATCAAATAGGAGATTTGCATCTTTTCCCATAAAGAGCTTCATAATGAGCCATTTGGATGCTAGAGTGGTAACTATTGTTGTAAGCAAATTCAATAAGAGGTAGGTGAGCATCCCAATTACCTTAGAAATCAATCACACAAGCCCTCAACATATCCTCTAAGATATGAATAGTGTGCTCTGCTTGACCATATGTCTGAGGATGACAAGCAGTACTTAAGTTTACCTTTAAACCCAAGCCTTTTTGGAATGACTTCCAAAACTATGCAGTAAATTATGCACCTCTATCTGCTATAATCAAAACAGGGACTCCATGAAGTCTTACTATCTCTTGAATATATAACCTGGCATAATCCTCTATTGAATGGGTAGTCTTTATCGGTAAAAAGTGGGTTGATTTTGTGATTCTATCGACCATTATCCAAATAGAATCATGTTGCCGGCAAGACCTTGGTAAACCTGTGATGAAATCCATATTACTCATCTCCCACTTCCATTCCAGAAGTTATATATTCTGATCCAAACCACCGGGATTTTGATGCTCTACTTTAACTTGTTGGCAATTCAGACACTTAGCAACAAATTCTGCAATGCCTTTCTTCACACTACTCCACAAATACACCTCTCTCAAATTGCGATACATCTTTGTGAAACCCCGATGAATGGAATAGCTGGAGCAATGAGCTTCCTCCATGATCCTCTGTTGGATTTCATCTACTCTTGGTACACATAATCTACCTTGATACCTTAAAACATCGTCTCCCCCTTGTTTAAAAGCCAATACTTTTTGGTTATGAAGATTTGCCTTCAATTCAAGCGAAATAGGATCTTGGTCTTGCTTCTTTTTTACTTCTGACACTAATGATGATTCAGCCCCATTCATCACCACTACTCCTCTTTCTGTGGAATCCATTAATCGGACTCCCAAGCGTGCAAGTCTATGCATATCTTTCGCTAACTTTCTCTTTTGTTCCTCAACATGGGCGGTACTACCCATAGACAACCTGCTTAATTAAAGCATCAACAACAACATTAGCCTTACCTTGGTGGTAAAGAATACTCATGTCATAATCCTTGAGTAATTCTAACTACCTCCTTTCTATGAGATTAAGCTCTTTTCTGAGTAAACAAGTATTGAAGACTCTTGTGATCAGTGAATACATCAACATTAACCCATACAAATAATGACATCATATCTTCAAAGCAAATACTAGAACAGCCACCTCTAAGTCATGGGTTGGGTAATTTTTTTCATGAACTTTCAACTGTCTGGAGGCATAGGCTATAACTTTGCCATTCTGCTGCAACACACAAGCCAAACCAACTTTAGACGCATCACAATACACAACAAAACCTTGTGTACCTTCTGGTAAAGTCAAAATTGGGACTTTAGTCAACCTCGTTTTCAATTCCTGAAGGCTTTTCTCATAAGCTTCAGACCATTGAAACTTTACTGTTTTCTGAGTTAACTTTGTCAAAGGAGATTAAATGGATGAGAATCCCTCTACAAACCTTCTATAATAGCCAGCCAAAACCAAGAAACTCCTAATATCAGTTGGAGATGTAGGTCTAGGCCAATTCTGCACTGCCTCTATTTTCTAGGTATCAACTTTAATTCCCTCTCCCGACACAATGTGGCCTAATAATGCCATATGCTCAAGCCAAAACTCACACTTAGAGAACTTGGCATACAACTCTCTATCTTTTAGAATCTGGAGAACTATTCTGAGATGACTAGCATGAGCTTCTTCATTCTTTGAATAGATTAGTATGTCATCAATGAAGACGATAACAAACATATCTAAATAAGGCTTGAATACTCTATTCATAAGGTCCATGAATGCTGCAGGTGTATTGGTCAACCCGAAGGACACAACTAGTAACTCATAATGACCATAACGCATCCTAAATGTTGTGTTTGTAATGTCACATTGCATTACTTTCAACTGATGGTAGCCTGATCTGAAATCTATCTTACAGAAACAAGTAGCATCCTAAAGCTGATCGAAAATATCATCAATTCTTGGAAGAGGACACTTGTTCTTGATGGTAACCTTTCTCAACTGGTGGTAATCTATACACATTCTAAGGGAACCATCCTTCTTCCTCACAAATAAGAGAAGTGCTCCCCAAGGTGAGACACTTGGTCGGACGAAACCCTTTTCAAAGAGATATTTCAACTGTTCTTTAAACTCTTTCAACTCTGCTGGTGCCATTCTATATGCAGGAATATATATAGGACGAGTATCTGGAGGAATGTCTATACCGTAGTCTATTTCTCTTTTAGGAAGGACTATGGGAAGATCTTCAGAAAAGACTTCTGGAAACTATCTTACTACTGAAACTGACTAAATATGAGGTATCTCAACACTAGAGTCATTCACTCGGACTAAGTGATAGACACACCCCTTGGAAACTAACTTTATTGCCTTAAGGTATGAAATTAAACGATCCTTAGACACTATTGAACTACTTTTACACTCTAAGACTGGCTCATTTGGAAACTGATACTTGACAACTCGAGTTCTACAATCAATTGAGGAACAACAGGCATGAAGCCAGTCCATACCAATAATGACATCAAAATCTACCATGTCTAACTCAACTAAATCAGCCTTGGTGCTCTTGTGATTGACGGAAATGAGACAAAAACGATAGACTCTCTCTACTAGAATAGACTCGCCAATAAGTGTAGAAACACTGAAGGGTTCACAAAGTTTCTCAGGAAGAAAATCAAAATTATTTGCAACATAAGGGGTTACAAAAGATAAAATTGCTCCTGGGTCTAGCAAAGCATAAAGATCAAGAGTAAAGATTTTGATCATAGCAGTGACAACATCTGGAGAGTTCTCTTGCTCTTGACGACTAGTGATCGCATAAAGACGATTTGTTTCTCCGATAGTACTTGAAGTAGCTCCTCTAGGTGCAGCCCTATCTGGTGGAGCAACTGATGAAGATTGGGCTCTATTGCCCTGATTCCCACTACCTTGTCGGTTCTTAAGGCATTCTTTTATGAAGTGACCCTCATGTCCACACTTGAAGCAACCTATGGAGACATCGCGACACTTACCTAGGTGGGTTCTACCATACTTAGCACAGGTAGGAGCCCAGTTACCTCCTTGTGCTACATTTCCCTGAGACTGTACGGGCCTAGCTCTAAAGTGTTGGGAATTCTGGCTATTATAGTTACCTTTGTTTTTGGGTGCAGGTGCACTAGCAGATGATGGAGCAGGCTGATGAGTCCACAAATTGGACTCATTTAGGGCTTTATTTTGATAAGAATAGTGTCCTCGAATGTTTATTTTGTCTAAATATCAGATGAAAACTCTTAAGTTTAAGGTATTTGAAGTTTTAGTGGAAGCATGTACACTTAGACACAAAAAGGAACAAAAAGGGTGAAAAGAACGAAGAAGCTGAAGCCCAAGAATTGCCAAGAACACTTAGCGTTTCGCCGAAGGGATTTACTCTTCCTTTTTGCTCCAGTACGTGAACCCTCGAAGGAGAAGGATAAAAAAAATGATCAAAAAAGCAGTCTGCGCTTCGCCTAATAGTTCCGCGAAGCAGTACTATACCACACAATGGTCCAGAACGTGAAGGTACAGAAGGCAAGCACGAAACGACGATGAGACAGATTAAGGGTGAATCACCGAAGTCATTGGGCGATATCGACTAACTTCATGGAAAGATCCGCCAACGCTTTTTTTTGAAGTCTATAAATACTGAACTTATTATTAATTTTAGTAGAGTCGAACATTTATTTTAATTTCTAGAATAGAATAGTACTTTTTGGATATTTTTCTCTCAAGTTTGGAGAGGGTTTTTGGGAGACTTGAAGAAAGAAGAATTTCATCTTCCCCAAGTTGGAAGTGGGTCTTCTCCATTCTTCTTCCTTTGCTTAAATCAAGGTTTAATTTCTTATACCCATTTGATTTTGCTATCATTTTAGGTGTATTTTGTTATTTCTTGATGTGTGGCTAGAAACCCCCATTCTTGGGGTGTGATTTAGCAAATATGTGTTGATATTATTGTTGGGTCTTGCTTGCTGATAGGTTAGATGTAGTTTAATGGTTATTTAACCTAGTGGTTGTTGTTTAATCTAAAGGGTATCTAGTTGCAAATACAAATCCACCCATGTGTTTTCGGCTTGTCCGAGAGGGAGGTCGCGAAACCAACACCACTAGGCTGATGGCCTAAGGAGTGGGTCAACATGAGGTTCATCCCGAGAGGGTGAACCCTAGTCCCATATCCTAACAATCAACTCAAGAGAGTGAGTGGGGTAAGGCGTAGGCTGGTCTTCATGCGGCAAATGGGTGTCCGAGAGGAACGCATTTGAAACGGGGTAAGTTGCCTGAGAAGGAACTTATTTTTATTTAAAGCTTAGCCTAGTCACTATTATCTTACAAATTTCCTTTCAAAAGCATGTACCCAACTACATATCTCAACTTGTATTGTGGTCATACCCCAAGAACATTTCCCCATATTTGATTTTCTTGTTAATTTTTGTTGTTTTTACTAGTAACAAAACCCCCAAATCGATATTTGACACTTTCGTGTCACCCATTTTAATTTACTATGGTTTTAATCATTAATATCTTTAGCTACGACTAGTCCGAGCTTAATTTTATTTTTCTATTAATTCTCAAAACCACTCCCTTGGAACACGACCCAAACCTTTAGTTGGGTTACTATACTATCGACGATCATAGAGACTCATACCGTAGGTTAGTGTCGTTGGTCATGATAAGCAGCACATGCCCCTTTGCTTTTGCGGAAAGGACGAACGATTCACATTACTTTTCTGGTTCCCGGACTTATTTCATGTCTTAGCCTTCTTGTTTCTAAACTCCTTCCTATCCCTCAACTTCTCTTCCTCAACCCTCTGCACATATACCATTAACCTCGATATATCCATGTCCCCAATTAGCATCTCTTCCCTGCCCTCTTTGTTTGATAGATGGGACAACCCAGCAACAAACAAACTCATTATACTCATCATATCTACAACCATTTGCGGAGCATAACGGGATACTTGGGTGAAATTCAACTCATATTCATAAACACTTAGTGACTCTTGCTTAAGGGTAAGGAACTTTCGTATCTTAGCCTCTTTTAGTTCTCGAGGAAAGAAATGCCCCAAGAAGGCCTCCTGAAAACAAGCACGACTCGTAGGTGGTGCATTCTCAACTTGGTTCTTCTTCCATTGATCGAACCAAATCCTAGCGACGCCCTTTTATTTGGTATGCAGCTAGTTTCACCCTCTCAGTATCAGCAACATGCATGACATCAAATACCTTTTGCAGTTTCTTAATAAAGTTCTCTAGATCCTCAGTAGTGCTTGAACTAGTGAAACTTTGAGGGTTCATCCTCAAGAACTCACGAATCCTCGGAGTGTCAGCCTCTTCTTGTCGAGCCCCTCTTTGTTGCCCAACCTGGTTAGTCACAGCTTAACTTAGCATCGTTATTGCTTTTCTGAACTTAAAATTAGTAAATTATCCTTGGGGTTGCACTTCAAGTGCATTAGGTACCCCTTGCTCCTCAACATTATGCCCCGCAGGATGACCTATGACAACTCTTTGTGGACGCATAATTATCTGAAACACGCGCAAGCACAAATTAGAAAAAACGTTTTAGAGATCAAACTTTAACGCATGAAATGAGTGTGAAAGAAGTGAGATAATTTCCAAAGTGTCGCAGCATCCTAATTATAGATGTGGCCGCCTTCACATCGATAAATAAGATTCTACAGACATAGCTTCATAGACTCCCTAAGACTCTGGAACTCTGTGCTCTGATACCATATTTTTCACGCCCCGAGCCTAGATCCCAGGCGGGACTGGAACTCAAGAACCATTGTTGGCCCCAAGAGAACCCTTATCATGGCTTACTTACTCAACGGAAGACTTTATGCATTAAGAAAAGAACTCAAATGCAAGATAACTCAACTGTTTAATAAAATAACTAGGAATTTTTAAAGGTCAAACATTCAACTGGGCCAAAATGGCAACTCAAGTCTTAACATATGAAATAATAATGTAAACACAATTGACTACTAATTGTGTTTGAAGCCTCAAAAACAAAGAGGGATGTCAGGACAGGACCCCGATCATCCTAACAACTGAAAATCTTAAACATTTATAAAAAGGACCCTCCGAAAAGCAAGGACACTCACCAACTGACTATAGTGCTCAACCTGATCAATAAGGCGCTGGATGCTAATCCTGGTTACCTGTGTTTGCATCATAAGACGATGCAGGATAACTGGCATTAGTACATTGAATGTACGAGTATGCGAGTTGGAATGCTATATACAACTTAAACTTGAAAAGGATCTGAAAGGAACACATACATTGGCTTTACTCAACTCATAAATAACTCAACTCAGAATGTAGTGTAAAACAACAATAATAGTGCAATTTATACAAAGCATTTAGAACAGTAAATAACAACTCAATTTGTTAAAAATATGCAATAAAAAACTCAACTTTACTCATATATCAAAGTAACATAGTTTCTGTGGGAGTTTCTCTAATCGACAACCACCAATATGAGCCTAAGTGGTGATACCACATCTTGTCCACGCTGCTAGAACTGTCATATACTTAGCCCTCATATAGAATGTCTTAACTAAGTGGATCCACTAGTCTCTTCTAAAAAGCACTTAATGAATCATCTAAAAAGTATGATCCTTTACTACCCATGATGGCTACATGGTTTATGGAGACTTGAGTTAATATGAACTCGCATTCCCATATCGGTGCTCAATACTACTCCCAAAATATACTTAGCTCAAATGTTTTAAAACAAACTTATTTCTTTGGTTTGAGATAATTACTTAAAAAATAGCTTGAAAGCTCTTTTGGAAATTGGTATTTCCCCTTCTTGTTCAAATGTGAAATCATTTTAAACTCTTGGAAATACTTAGTTCCCTATAACTTTTGGAGAAATGAACTCAACTCTTTACTCGTTGCCTCACTTAAAACTTAAGTCTTAGAACAAAGTTAAAACATTTGTGAAAGACTTTTGAAAAACTTTAATGAACTTCTCTTGACTTGCTTCTTAACTTCTAAACTTGACTCTTAACTTTCCTTGAATTGAATTATGGATTTAAGGATTGTGATTTGTGATAGAAAAGATCTCAAGATGTTTAGGAGTGTTTTGAGATAGTTAAACATGGGAAAAGATCAAAAATCACTGTTTGAAAGTAGGTCCGTGACGCAAAGATGTATTTAAATTTTTGGTCGTGAAAATACTTTTTTAGGCAGAACGGTCTATGACCGCTCTGCGAAAGAATATTTCCCAAATTTGGAGAGCAGATCCACGACGCGGAGCCAGTGCCCAGATTTGCCCGACTATTTTCCTTCTTCGTTTTCCAGCCCTAGTTCGCCCAAACTCGGTTCTTTTTCCCAAATTCTTTTTAGACACAGATACCCAGCAAATGTACCTAAGAATCTAACTCCAAACAATTCAATAATATGACGTAATAATCTCAGAAACTTCTCAATCTCAACCCAATTCAAGAACGACATCAAATTCCAAAATACAAATCAAGAACATCAAGTTTCCAACTCTTTTAGGACGAATTCACGTTGAAATAAACATGTTTGGCACGTGGGTGAATGAATCCAACGTTATGAAAGCCTCACATACCTCGTAGGGATCACCCCTTCACGAAACCCGCAATCAATTCCTTACAAAGATGACGAAATCTTGATATTTCTTCTCCTTCCTCCTCCTTTCTCTTTTCTCCAAGCCCTAGCGTGAACCTCAACTTTTCTAAACTGACTAAAATCTGATTTTACCCCAATTAAACTCCTAAAAGAAATTGAACTAGTAGGGTATGGAAAAGACCAAAACACCCTTTAGAATCCAAATTGAACATTTCCTTATTTGAACAACCCAACTTCAAATGGGAATATCTCACTCATATAACTCAGAATCGCGCAAACTCGACGGCGTTGAAAAGATCATTGCAATATATTTCCTACAATGTCTGGAAACACAGCGAAATCCTCTTTAGATAGGAGTTATGCTCATTTGAAGTTGACCAAAAACTCAACCTAACATACTTAACAAATTTCTAGATTTTTATATTCTTTCCAAAATAGGTTATTTCCAATTCCTAACTTCTTCCTAGTTATTTCTAATTGGCGAGATGTTACAATATCTCCCCCTTGGGAGCATTCGTCCTCGAGTAAGATTACTCTTACTAGGATAAGGGTGTAACATCTAACATTTATCTCAAACACCCAACAAGCAAAGCAATTTCAACATGCTAACTTATAAATGAAAGAGTACTAAGAATAGAATTAGTACCTTGTTCTGGAGCTTCTTCGGTTTCAAAGAGATGTGGATATAGCTTCTTCATATCTTCCTCAGCTTACCAAGTAGCTTCCCCAACAAATTGATTCCTCCAAAGGACTTTAACTGATGCTACTTTCTTAGTCCTCAACTTGCGAAGCTGGACAACTGAAATCTGAAATGGAATCTCTACATAAGATAGGCTATCCTTGATCCCAATATCTTCAGTTGGTATGATAAGTGAAGGGTCCGTCATGCACTTTTTCAACTTGGAGACATGAGGATGAACCGCTGCTAACTTTTGGGGTAGCTATAACTCATAAGCTACATTACCAACCCTTTTGTATATTCTGTAAGGGACAATATACCGGGGACTAAGCTTCCCCTTCTTACCAAACCTCATGACACCCTTCATGGGTGAAACTTTTAAATATACCCAATTATCTACTTCATACTCTAACTCCCTTCTCCTAACATCAGGGTAGGATTTCTGACGGCTCGGTGCTATTTTCAAGCTCTCGTGAATCACTTTCACTTTCTTCATAGCTTGATGAACTAAATCTGGTCCTATCACCCCAGCATCACCAACTTCAAACCATCGAATAGGAGATCTGCATATTCTCCCATAAAGAGCTTCATAAGGAGCCATTTGGATGCTAGAGTGATAACTATTGTTGTAAGAAAATTCAATAAGAGGTAGGTGATCATCCTATTTACCTTTGAAATCAATCACACAAGCCCTCAAAATATCCTCTAAGGTATGAATAGTGTGCGCTGCTTGACCATCTGTCTGAGGATGAAAAGCAATACTTAAGTTCACCTTTGAATCCAAGCCTTTTTGGAATGACTTCCAAAACCGTGCAGTAAATTATGCACCTCTATCTGATAGAATCGAAACAAGGACTCCATGAAATCTTACTACCTCTTCAATATATAACCTGGTATATTCCTCTGTTGAATGGGTAGTCTTTACCGGCAAAAAGTGGGATGATTTTGTGATTCTATCGACAATCACCCAAATAGAATTATGTTATCGGTGATACCTTGGTAAACCTGTGATAAAATCAATATTAATCATCTCCCACTTCTATTCCGGAGGTTCTATATTTTGAGCCAAACCACCGGGCCTTTGATTCTCTAGTTTAACTTGTTGGCAATTCGGACACTTGGCAATAAATTCGTCAATGCCCTTCTTCATACTACTCCACCAATACACCTCCCTCAAATTGCGATACATATTTGTGGAACCCGAAGGAATGGAATATCTGGAGCTACCAACTTCCTCTATGATCCTCTCTTGGAGTTCATCCACTCTTGGTACACACAATCTACCTTGATACCTCAACACACAATGTTCCCCTTGTTCAAAATCCAATACTTTTTGCTTATGAACATTTGCCTTCAATTCAATCAAAATAAGATCTTGGTCTTGCTTCTCTTTTACTTATGACACTAATAATTATTCAGCCCCATTCATTATTACTACTCCTCATTCTGTGGAATCCATTAGTCGGACTCCCAAGCTTGCAAGTCTATGCACATCTTTCACTGAATCTCTCTTTTGTTCCTCAACATGGGTGGTACTACCCATAAATAACCTACTTAATTAAAGCATCAACAACAACATTAGCCTTACCTGGGTGGTAAAAAATACTCTTGTCATAATCCTTGAGTAATTTTAACCACCTTCTTTGCCTCATATTAAGCTCTTTTCTGAATAAACACATATTGAAGACTCTTGTGATAAGTGAATACATCAACATGAACCCCATACAAATAATGACATCATATCTTCAAAGCAAATACTACAACAGCCTACTCTAAGTCATGGGTTTGGTAATTCTTCACATGCACTTTCAACTGTCTGGAGGTATATGCTATAACTTTGCCATTCTTCATCAACACACAACCCATACAAACTCTAGACGCATCATAACACACAACAAAACCTTGAGTACCTCCTGGTAAAGTCAAAACAGGGGATGTATTCAACATCTTTTTCAATTCCTGAAAGCTTTTTTCACAAGCTTCCTACCATTGAAACTTCACTATTTTCGGAATTAACTTGGTCAAACGAGAACAAATGGATGAGAACCCATTTACCAACCTTCTATAATAGCTTGCCAAACTCAAGAAACTCCTAATATCAGTTGGAGATGTGGGTCTATGCCAATTCTGCACTGCCTTTATTTTCTGGGTATCAACTTTAATTCCCTCTCCAGACACAATGTGGCCTAAGAATGCCACAGACGCAAGCCAAAACTCACACTTAGAGAACTTGGCATAAAACTCTCTATCTTTTATATTCTGGAGAACTATTCTGAGATGACTAACATGATCTTCTTCATTCCTTGAATAGATTAGTATGTCATCAATGAAGTCGATAACAAATATATCTAAATAAGGCTTGAATACTCTATTCAAAAAGTCCATGAATGTTGTAGGCGCATTGGTCAAACCAAAGGACATGACTAGGAACTCATAATGACCATAACGGGTTCTAAATGCTATCTTTGTAAAGTGACATTCCCTTACTTTCAACTAATGGTAGCCTGATCTGAGATCTATCTTAGAAAAACAAGTAGCACCCTAAAGCTGATCGAAAATATCATCAATTCTTGGAAGAGGATACTTGTTCTTGATGGTAACCTTGTTCAACTGGCAGTAATGTATACACATTCTAAGGGAGCCATCCTTCTTCCTCAAAAATAAGACCAGAGCTCCTTAAGGTGAGATACTTGGTCGGATAAAACCCTTCTCAAGGAGATCTTCCAACTATTCTTTAAGCTCTTTCAACTCTGCTGGTGCCATTCTATATTGCGGAATATATATAGAACGAGTATCTGGAAGAATGTCTATACCGAAGTCTATTTCTCTCTCAGGAGGGACTCTGGAAAGATCATCAGGAAAGACTTCTCGAACCTCTCTTACTACTGAAACTGACTGAACATGAGGTATCTCAACGCTAGAGTCATTAACTCGGACTAAGTAATAGACACACCCCTTGGAAACCAACTTTCTTGCCTTAAGGTACGAAATGAAACGACCCTTAGGCACTGTTGAACTACATTTCCACTCTAACACTGGCTCATTTGGAAACTGAAACTTAACAACTAGAGTTCTACAATCAACTAAGGCATAACAAGTATGAAGCCAGGCCATACCAAGAATGACATCAAAATCTACCATGTCTAACTCAACTAAATCAGCCATGGTGCTCTAGTGATTGACGGGAATGGGACAATCATGATAGACTCTCTCTACTAGAATAGACTCGCCAACAGGTGTAGAAACACGAAGGGTTCACAAAGTTTCTCAGGAAGAACATCAAAATTATTTGCAACATAAGGGGTTACAAAAGATAAACTTGCTCCTGGGTCTTGCAAAGCATAAAGATCAAGAGTAAAGACTTTGATCATACTAGTGACAACATCTGGAGAGTTCTTTTGCTCTTGAGGATTAGTGATCGAATAAAGACAGTTGTTCCTCCGCTAGTACAGAAAGTAGCTCCTCTAGGTGCAGACCTATCTGGTGGAGCAACTGATGAAGATTGGGCACTATTGCCTTTATTCCCACTACCTTGCCGGTTCTTAGGGCAGTTTTTCATGAAGTAACCCTCTTGTCCACACTTGAAGCAACCTGTGGAGCAATCGCGACACTTACCTGGGTGAGTTCTACATCACTTAGCACATGCAGAAGCGCAGTTACCTCCTTGTTCCACACTTCCCTGAGACTGTGCGAGCCTAGCTCTGAAGTGCTAGGAATTCTTGCTATTATACTCACCTTTGTTTCCGGGTGCAGGTGCACTAGCAGATGATGGAGCAGGCCCCTTTTGCTTTTGCTGAAAGGACAAACGGTTGACATTACTTTTTCTGCTGCCCGAACTTATTCCCTGTCTTAGTCTTCTTGTTTCTAAACTCCTTTCTATCCCTTAGCTTCTCTTCTTCAACCTGCTGTACATATACTATTAGCCTCGATATATCCATGTCCCCAATTAGCATCGCTGCCCTGCCCTCTTTGCTTGATAGACGGGATAACCCAGCAACAAACAGACTCATTCTATTCCTCATAGCCGCAACCATCTTCAGAGCATAATGGGATAGTTGGGTGATCTGCAACCCATACTCATGAACCCTTAGTGACTCTTGCTTAAGGGTAAGGAACTCTCGTACCTTAGCCTCTTTCAGTTCTCTAGGAAAGAAACGCCCCAAGAAGGCCTCCTCAAAACAAGTCTAACTCGCAGGTGGTGCATCCTCAGCTTGGTTCTTTTTTCATTGATCGAACCAAATCCTAGCGACACCCTTCAATCGGTATGCAGCTAGTTCCACCCTATCAGTATCAGTAACGGGCATGCCATCAAATACCTTTTGCAGCTCCTTAATAAAGTTCTATAGATCCCCAGTAGTACTTGAAACAGTGAAACTTGGAGGGTTCATCCTCAAGAACTCAAGAATCCTCGAAGTGTCAGCCTCTTCTTGTCGAGCCCCTCTTTGTTTCCCAACCTGTTTAGTCACAGCTTGACTTAACATCCTTATTGCTTCTCTAAACTCAGTATTAGTAACTTCTCCTTGGGGTTGCACTTCAGTTGCATTGGGTAACCCTTGCTCCTCAATATTACACCCCGCAGGACTATCTCTGATAGCTCTTCGTGGAGGTATGATTATCTGAAACACGCGCAAGCACGCATTAGAAGAAACTTTTTTGAGATCAAACTCTAACGCACGAAATGAGTGTGAAAGAAATGAGATATTTTCCTAAGTGTCGCAGACTCCTATTTATAGATGTGGCGCACTTCACACCGATAACTAGGACTCTACAGATATGGATTCATAAACTCCCTAGGACTCTTGAACTCTGTGCTCTTGGCATGGGTTATGTCACGCCCCGAGTCTACACCCTGGGCGGGACTAGCACCCAGAGACCATTGCTGGCCCCAAGCGAATCCTTGTCCTGGATTTCTTAACTCAGCGGAAACCTGACTCTACAGAATAACTCAATGCCATGCAAAGACATAAAACAACTTAACTGGTAAAATCTGGCCCAAAGGGGCAACTCGAGTCTCAAAATAGAATATTTACATATATACATAGATGAGAGACTCAATACTAACTAATTGACTGTCTATGAAGCCTCTACAATACTGAGATGGATGTTGGGATAGACCCCACAACATCCTAATAAAACAAAACTAAGAGAACAAAACAACTGAGTCCTCCGGAAAGCAAGGAGGCTCACCACTGACTCTGGAGTGCTCAACTGGATCAACGGCGTGCATGATGTTGATCCGGGGTACCTGTGTCTGCATCGTCATACGATGCAGGCCAACTGGCATCAGTACATGGAATGTGTGAGTATGCGAGCTAGAAAGCTAAACCACAACTCAAGCTTGAAAGGAGTACAAGAGAACACTTACCTTGGCTCTGTTCAACTCATGAATAACTGAACTCAATATATATAGCAATAAGACATATGCAATATATAAAGCTTGTAAAACTATTTAAAACATGACGTAGAAATCATATTTATAATATCATGAAAATACCATGCTTCCTCTCAAAGTCTACTTGTGCAATACATGAATGAAGTCCCATACCCCCATCCATACTAAGCAGAACTCCTCGAGGAACCAAGGTCTTTTTACTATGGAAGTTTCTCTAACCGACAAACCACCACTTATGAAACTAAGTGGTGATACAACGTTTTACCTAACATTGCCCGAGGACCATCCTATACCTTGCCGTGATATAGGAAGCTAACTTTACTAAGTGGATCCACTAGCTTAACTTTACAGATTCATCTAAAAAGTATGACCCGTTAACTCCCATGTTGGCTACATGGTTCTTATGGATAGTTGAGTTAATATGAACTCGCGTCCCCAATTCGGTGCTCGATACTACTCCCAAAATACTTTAGCTCATAAGTGTTTTAAACACATCTTTCTTTAGTTGAGATAATTACTCAAAATCTAGCCCAAAGGTTCACTTGGAAACGATGTTCCTTTTTCTTGAAAACTAGCCCAAAGGCTCTTTCGGAAATCATAGTCCCTTTCTTACTCAAACAAAAAAACATTTAGAAAATTCTTTGGGAATACATAGTTCCCTAATAAATTTCGAGAAAATAACTCAACTTTAAACTCTTGAATTAACTTGAAACTTGAGACTATTTACTTAGCTCGAAACTCTAAGCTCTTTGCTTGACTTGAAACTTGAGTCTTAAAATGAAGTTAAAATGTTCAATAAAGACTTTTGAACAACTTTAAAACTTGCTTGACTTGCTTAACTACTAAGCTTAACTCTTAACTTCACGTGACTTCTAACTTCACTTGACTTCTAACTTCACCTGACTTGGAAACTAACTCTCGTTGAACTGGAAACTAACTCTCCTTAAATTGGATTATGGATTCAAGGTGTTTGTTCACATGTTATGGATGAGTTCTTAACGTTTAGACTTACTTTGGAGTGTCGGAAAAAACTATGAAACATAGGTACAATACCATGGAACATGCATGAGAAGGTATGAAAAGAAATGGGAAACTTGGCGTCCTTGGCGCTCTGCAAGGCGCGGAGCGCCAGCCCTCAAAGTTCAAAGGGGACCTTCTGGCGCTCTGCTAGGCGCGCCGCCCCAAGGGGGAAAGTTCAGAACCCCTTTTGGGGCGCGCTGGCAGGCACGACGCGCCAACCCCTAGCCCAAAAAACTCGACTTTTTCTCCCTCTTTTTCCAACTCTAAGCCACCCTAACTTCAAGGGTTTCAACCTCAACCACTAAGGATCATAAAATCCCTCAACATACAAGAGATTCAACTCAAACACAACCCAATCATGTCCCAAATAGACAAGAACTTCAACAACAATCACAACCAACAACTTCAACAACTAAAACCAACAACTTCAACAAACATAACCAATCTTTTCTGGAAATAAAACGAGTGTGGTATGTGGGGGAAAATATCAACCCAACACTATGAACTCACATACCTATTAGGGATCACCCCCGACGATATCCACGACGGAAACTTGCTTGATCTCCTTTTTATCCTCTTCTTCTCCTCTTCTTCTCTTCTTCTTCTCTTCTTCACTCAAAATCCTTACTCTCACTCTTTTAAAATGGGGAAAAATGATCCAAAAATCAGTCTAACACAACAATATAACATCAAAAGAAACGTCTAGGGAAAAGACCAAAATGCCCTTAAAATTTTCGGACGGGTTCCCTGCCAACTACCCAACTTTCAAAGGGAATAGCTCACTCATACGAACTCGGAATCGAGCAAACTCGGTGGCGTTGGAAATATCATTTCACGAACTTTGCAACCATAACTTGAAATACACCTAACTCATCCTGAGCTAGAAGTTATGACTACTCAAAATTGTCCAAAAACTCACTTTTTTTTCCATACTTAGCCAAATTTCCAGATTTTTAAATCTTTCCAAAAATGACTATTTCCAATTCTAAGCCTCTTCATAATTATTTCAAATCGTTGGTTTTTACAGGTTACTTACTCTGTGAAAGACTTTATGCATTAGGAAAAGAACTTTAATACAAGACAACTCAACTGTTTAATAAAATAACTAAGAATGTTTAAATGTCAAACATTCAACTTGGCCAAAATGGCAGCTCAAGTCTTAACATATGAAATAATAATGTAAAGACAAATGGCCACTAACTGTCTATAAAGCCTCTAAAACAAAGAGGGATGTCGGGACAGGACCCCCGATCATCCTAACAACTGAAAAGCTTAAAATATTATGAAACGGACCCTCTGAAAAGAGAGGAGGCTCTCCAACTGACTCTGAGTGCTCAACCTGATAAACGAAGCGCATGATGCTGATCCTGGTTACCTGTGTCTGCATCATAAGATGATGTAAGCCAACTGGAATCAGTACATTGAATGTACGAGTATGCGAGTTGGAATGCTAAATACAACTTAAGCTTGAAAAAGATCTGAAAGGAAAACTTACCTTGGCTTTACTCAACTCATTAATAACTTAACTCAAAATGCAGTGTAAAACAACAATAATAGTGCAATTTATATAAAATATTTTGAACAGTAAATAGCAACTCAATTTGTTAAAGATATGCAATAACAAACTCAACTTTACTCATATATCAAAGTAACATAGTTTTTGTGGGAGTTTCTCTAACTGACAAACACCACTATGAGCCTAAGTGGTGATAAAATGTCTTGTCCACGCTGCCAGAACTGTCCTATACTCTTCTGTCATATAGAACGTCTTAACTAAGTGGATCCACTAGTCTCTGCTAAAACTCATTTAATGAATCATCTAAAAAGTATGATCCTTTACTACCCATGATGGCTACATGGTTTATGGAGACTTGAGTTAATATGAACTCGCATCTCCATATCGGTTCTCATTACTACTCCCAAAATATACTTAACTCATATGTTTTAAAAAAAACTTCTTTCTTTGGTTTGAGATAATTACTCAAAACTTAGCTTGGAAACTCTCTTGGAAATCGGTGTTTCCCTTTCTTATTCAAATGTGAAAACATTTTAAACTCTTGGGAATACTTAGTTCCCTATAACTTTTGGAGAAATAAACTCAACTATTCACTCTTTGCTTAACTTAAAACTTAAGTCTTAGAACAAAGTTAAAACGTTTGTGAAAGACTTTTGAAAAACATTAATGAACTTATCTTGACTTGCTTCTTAACTTCTGAACTTGACTCTTCACTTTCCTTGAATTGAATTATGGATTCAAGGATTGTCATTTGTAATAGGAAAGATCTCATGATGTTTAAGAGTGTTTTTAGATAGCTAAACATGAGAAAAGATTAAAACAAATCACTGTCAGGTCCGCAATGCGGAGATGTATTTAAATTTTTGGTCGCGAAAATACTTTTTGAGGCAGAATGGTCCGTGACTGCTCCCTGACGCGAAAGTATTTTCCCAAATCTGGGGAGCATGTCCGCGACGCGGAGCCAGTGCTCAGATTTGGCCGACTATTTTCCTTCTTCATTTTCCATCCCCAATTCACCCAAACTCGATTCTTTTTCCCAAATTCTTTTTAGACACAGATACCCAGTTAATGTACCTAAGAAGCTAACTCCAAAAAACTCAATAATTTGATGTAATGATCTCAGAAACTTCTCAATCTCAGCCCAATTCAAGAACGACATCAAATTCCAAAATACATATCAAGAACATCAACATTCAAACTCTTTTAGGATGAATTCACGCTGAAATAAACATGATTGGAATGTGGGTGAAAAAACCCAACGTTATGAAAGCCTCACATACCTCGTAGGGATCACGCCTTGACGAAACCCACAATCAATTCCTTACGAAGATGATGAAATCTTGATATTTCTTCTCGTTTCTCCTCCTTTCTCTTTTCTCCATGCCCTAGCGTGAACTTCAACTTTTCTAAACTGACTAAAATCTGATTTTACCCCAATTAAACTCCTAAAAACAAATTGAAATAGTAGGGTATGGAAAAGACCAAACTACCCTTTAAAATCCGGATTGGACATTTCCTTATTTGAACAGCCCAACTTCGAATGGGCATATCTCATTCATCCAAACTCGGAATTGCGCAAACTTAGCGGTGTTGGAAAGATCATTCCAAGATCTTTCTAAGATAACTGGAAACACACCTAACTCTTCCTGAGTTAGGAGTTGTGGTCGTTTGAATTTGACCAAAAACTCAACTTAACATACTTAACAAATTTCCAGATTTTTATATCGTTTCCAAAAATGGTTATTTCCAATTCCTAGCTTCTTTCTAGTTATTTCAAATTGGCGAGATGTTACAACTTTGGACTGTACTCATAAACACTCATAGATTCCTGCTTAAGAGTGAGAAATTCTCGTACCCTTGCTTCTCTCAGTTCACGCGAAAAAAGCGCCCCAAGAAGGCCTCCTCAAAGAAAGCCCAACTCAGAAGTGGTGCACCTTCAACTCTATTCTTTTTCCATTGATCAAACCAGATTATAGCGATACCCTTCAATTGGTATGCAGCTAGTTCCACCCTCTAAGCATCAACAATGTGCATAATATCAAAAACCTTCTCAAGCTCTTCAACAAACATTTTTTTATCCTCAATGACACTTGAACCAGTGAAGCTTGGAGGATTCATCCTTAAAAATTCACGGATCCTAGAAGTATCAACCACTTCCTATCGATTATCTCTCTGTCCAACTTGATTGGTCACAACTTGACTCAACATCTGGATAGCTTCCCGGAACTTAACATTGGTGACCTCTCCTTGAGGTTGCACTTCTGGTGCATTAGGTACCCTTGATCCTGTGGTGCAACATTCCTTCTAGCGGGACGATCTCTGATAGCTCTTCGTGGAAGAATGATCCGAAAGACACGCACAATCACAAATTAGAAGAAACATTTTAGAGATAAACTCTATCGCATGAAATGAGTATGAATGAAGTGAAATAGTTTCTAAATGTCGCAACCTCCGAATTATAGATGTGGCGTGCTTCACACCAATAACTAGGACTCTATAGACATGGCTTCATAGACTCCCTAGGACTCTTGAACTCTGGGCTGTGATACCAAGTTTTTCACCCCCCAAGCGAACCCTTGGCCTGGCTTAACTCTTAGCGGAAGACTCTACTCAACATAAATGTATTTTAAAAGTAAACTATAACTCAAATATAACTTAGAATGTATTAGAAATGAATATTCACTAGCCAAAGTGGCAAATCAAGTCTCAACATAACTGAATGGAAAAGACTCATGACAAAACAATAACTAACTGTCTATGAATCCTCTAATAACTGAGATGGACGTCGGGACAAGACTCACAACATCCTAATGAACTAGTCTAATAAAACAATAAGAAAGGGGATCCTCTGGAAGAAATGAGGCTCACTGACAAACTCTGAAGATAAACTGGATCAACGAAGCGCTGGATGTTGATCCTGGTTACATGTATATGCATCATAAAAAGATACAGGTCAAATGACACAAGCAATTGAATGTACGAGCATGTGAGGGGAATTCTAAAATAATACATAAGCTTCAAAGGGAACTGAAAGAACTTACATGGTCTCAACTCAACTCAACTCATTTCAATCTAAAGCAGCAATATAAATGCAGTATAAAGAAAAGCTTTAAAACATATGGATAACAACTCTGTGTATTAATAAATACAACAATAATTCAGTTTTTATATAAATATACAAATAACTCAGTTTATATAAGAATAAAAAATATCTTTGTGGGAGTTTCTCTAACCGACAACCATCACTATGAGCTATGTGATGATACAACGTCTTGCCTCAAGCTGTCAGGGTCGTTGATGCTTATCGTGACCAACGACACTAACCTACGGTATGAGTATCTACAATCGTCAATAGTATAGTAACCTAACTAAAGGTTGGGGTCGTGTCCCAAGAGAGTGGTTTTGAGAATTGATAGAAAAATAAAATTAAGCTCTAACTAGTTGTAGCTAAAGACATTAAAGATTAAAAACATAGTAAATTAAAGGGGGTGACACGAAAGTGTCAAATATCGATTTGGGGGTTTTGTTACAAGTAGTAAAAACAAAAATTAACAAGAAAATAAAGCATGAGGAAAAGTTCTTGGGGTGTGACCGCAATACAAGTTAAGATAAGTAGTTGGGTACATGCTTTTGAAAGGAAATTTGTAAGATAATAGTGACTAGGCTAAGCTTTAAATGGAAATAAGTTCCCTCTCGAGAAACTTACCCCGTTTCAAATGCGTTCCTCTCAGACACCCATTAATCGCATAAGACCAGCCTACGCCTTACCCCACTCACTCTCTCGAGCTGACTGTTAGGATATGGGACTAGGGTTCACCCTCTCAGGTTGAACCTCATGTCGACCCACTCCTTAGGCCATCAGTCTAGTGGTCTTGGTTTCACGACCTCCCTCTCGGGCAAGCCGTGACTTTGTATTTGCAACTACAAACCCTTTATATTAAACCGCAATCACTAGGTGAAATCACCATTAAACTACATCTAACCTATCAGCAAGCAAGACCCAACAATAATATCAACACATATTTGCTACATCATACCCCAAGAATAGGAGTTTTTAGCCACACATTAAGAAATAACAAAATACACCTAAAATGATAGTAAAATCCAATGGGTATAAGAAATTAAACCTTGATTTAAGCAAAGGAATAAGAATGGAGAAGACCCACTTCCAACTTGGGGAAGATATAATTCTTCTTTCTTCAAGTCTCCCAAAAACCCTCTCCAAATTTGAGAGAAAAATATCCAAAAATTACTATTCTATTCTGGAAATTAAAATAAATGTTCGACTCTACTAAAATTAATAATACGTTTAGTATTTATAGACTTCAGAAAATAGCGTTGGCGGATGTTTCGGCGAAGTTAGTCGATATCGCCCAATGACTTCGGCGATTCGCCCTTCGTCTATCTCATCGCTGTTTCGTGCTTGCCTTTCGCAACTTCACGTTCTGGACCATTGGGCGATATAGTACTGCCTCGCGAAACTATTTGCCGAAGCGCCGACTGCTCCTTTTATCGCATTTTTTATCCTTCTCATTCAGGGCTTCGCGTACTGGAACAAAAGGGCGGAGTAAATCCCTTCGGCAAATCGCCAAGTGTGTTTGGTGATGCTCGGGCTTCAGCTTCTTCGTTCTTTTCACCCTTTTTGTTCCTTTTTGTGCCTAAGTGTCCATGCTTCCACTAAAATTTCAAATACCTGAAACTTAAGGGTTTTCATCAGATATTTAGACAAAATAAGCATTCGAGGACACTATTCTTATCAAAATAAAGCCCTAAATTAGTCCAATTTGTGGACTCATCAACACCCCCAACTTAAACTTTTGCTTCTCCTCAAGCAAACTCAAGTTCAGTCATTCAAAAAGGGTGTCTCAAATAGTGCTACACAAGACTCAATCATGAACATACACAACAAGATTCAAATTAATTATGCAAAGATCAATTGTGTACTCAAAGATTCAAGTTGTGACACGCCATTACTAGAGATTCTCATGCTCGCAATACTTGCTACTTGTGCGAGGTCAAGCTCGACAAAGAGTATCTAAATGCCTTCAAATGAAGAATGAGTCCATATTCACACAGAGGTTAATCAATTCAAGACCAGGAATCAAATGCAACGCTCACACTCAAAAAGAGGACCACAATGCATGTTTTTACCCATAGGTTTGCCCTTATTTTCCAATTGACTTTTGATTCGGCTTATGATGAGTCCACAAATTGGACTCATTTAGGGCTTATTTTAATATAAATAGTATCCTCGAATGCTTGGTTTATCTCAATACCTGATTAAAATGCTTAAGTTTCAAGTATTTGAAGCTTTACTGGAAGCATGGACACTTAGGCGCAAAACGGAGCAAAATGGGCTGAAAAGAACAAGAAATGAAAGTCTGCGGATCGCCGAGTCCAACTTGGTGAGTTTCCAAATTGACATGCACCGCCCTTTGTTCCAGTACGTGAAGCCTTGAAGGAAGTGGATCAAAAGGCGAGGAAAGGAGCAGTCGGTGAGTCGCCGATTAGTTCCACGAAGCAGTATTGTACCACCCAATGATCCAAAATATGAGGATGCTGAAGGCAAGATGCTGAAGGTGATGAGCTGATTAAAGGGCGGATCACCGAGTTCATCGGCAATCTCGACTAATGTCGTCGAACGATCCTCCGGAGCACAATCTGTGAAAACTATAAAGACTAGTTAGAGTTGTAGTCTTAGTGTGGAACATTTTAAAGTAAAAAATTATTATTAGTCTATAGTATTTTTCTATATTTTTCTCTCAAACTTGGAGAGGGTTTTGTGAAGACTTGAAGAAAGGAGTTCATCTTCCCCAAGTTGGAAGTGGGTCTTCTTTATTATTCTTCCATAGCTTAATTCAAGGTTTAATTTCTTATACCCAGTTGATTTCTTTATCATGTTAGGTATAATTTCTTATTTCTTGATGTGTGGCTAAAATCCCCATTCTTGGGGTGTGATTTAGCAAATATGGGTTGATATTCTTGTCAGGTCTTGCTTGCTGATAGGTTAGATGTATTTTAATGGTGATTTTACCTAGTGGTTGTGGTTTAATTTAAAGGGTTTGTAGTTGCAAATACAAAGCCAGCTATGTGTTTTCGGCTTGCCCGAGAGGGAGGTCGCGAAACTAAAACCACTAGACTGATGGCCTAAGGAGTGGGTCGACATGAGGTTCAGCCCGAGAGGGTGAGCCCTAGTCCCATATCCTAACACTCAGCTCGAGAGAGTGAGTGGGGTAAGGCATAGGCTAGTCTTCATGTGGCAATGGGTGTCCGAGAGTAACGCATTTGATCAAACGGGGTAAGTTGCCCGAAAGGGAACTTATTTCCATTTAAAGCTTAGCCTAGTCACTATTATTTTGCAAATTTCCTATCGAAAGCATGTACCAAACAATTTATCTCAACTTATATTGCGGTCACATCCCAAGAACCTTTCTCCATACTTGATTTTCTTGTGTATTTTGTTGTTTTAGTACTTGTTACAAAGCCCCTTTGATATTTGACACTTTTTTTTTGCCCTCTTTTATTTACAATGTCTTTTATCGCAAATGTCTTTAGCTACGACTAGTTAGAATGTAAATTCTATTTTTCTATCAATTCTCAAAACTACTCCCTTGGGACACGACCCCAATCTTTAGTTGGGTTACTATACTATCGATGATCGTAGACACTCATACCGTAGGTTAGTGTCGTTGGTCACGATAAGCATCAGCTTACTCCAGATCAAAAAGGTCTTTCTAAGGCTTGTAATGGGGATGAGTGTAAAGGTATGGTCATTTAGGCTCAGTGACTTTTTCATCCTCGTGGGATGTGGTATTCTCAAGGCATTCCCTTCTTTTCCTGTATCAATTCTTTTTCTAGTGCTTCTAAGTCACCTTTTTTATTCTTCTCCTTGGATTACTTGAAATCCGATTCCCTTCGTACTTTATTCCACATTTCATTTTTTTTTTAATTGAAGGGGTTTCCACTTGTGCAATCCCATGGGTTAGGGGGGACTGTTTCTTGCACTTCTTAACTTCTCCTTTTTCTTTTCACCACACCCCCAACTTAGGTTTTTGGCCTAAGATGGCTATTCACTAAATCACAAATTAAGTGGATTATAGGTAGTGGGTCAAGTAAGGTTTAGGGTACATCAAGGTTCTTCCAAAGAAAGGTAAGGCTCAAAGGATGTTCAAAAGAGTTTCACACACTCACGGGTAGGTCACAAAAGAGATATATGTCAAATTTGGCTCACACTCTTTAAAGTTGCCTAAGATCATTTCAAGAGGACACCTTTCTAAATCAATCATACTAACAGGGTAAATTCTAAGTTTATTCATGCATGGCTCAAAGCAAGCTAATCACACAAGGCATCAACACTTAAATCACTACAAAAAAACCCCAAATTTCCAACATATTTTAATAACAACTTAAGTTGGTTAGTATTATACTAACAAATTACCAACATATTTCTAACTGAATTATATTTTAAAACTTAACAACGAAATTCTAACAGATTACCAACCAAAGTCTTACTAACTAAGTATTTTAGTTGGTAAATACAGCGGGAAAAAATGGTGCCAAATTTAGCAACATTCTATCAATGGATTACCAACTGAAATATTACTAACGCACATTTTTGTTGGTAATATTACCAACGAAGTATATATTGGTTGGTAAATATGACAAAAAATTATTTATATAATTTATTAACATATTACCAATGAATTACTAACCAAACATTTACCAACGGCAAGATTGTGTTGCTACATTTACCAACCAAATATAAATGTGTTGGTAAATTAGTAAAGAAATGTAATTTGTTCGTAAACTTGCCAACCAATGAAAATTTTGCCGACAAATAAAGTTTGTAGTTAGTAAATTACTAACATCATAAAATAGTTGGTAATATACCAACCGATCATTAATCCATTGGTAAAATTTACCAACAGATTAATTATTAGTTGGTAATATTACATGTCAATGTTTAGTTGAATAGTAACTATTGCCAACTGTGATAAAATTTATGGGTAAATTATTAATTACTAACTTATAATTTAATTGTTGGTAAATTTATCAATTGAAGTTAAATTTTTGGGTAAATCAGCGTCTAGTGTTGAGTCTTTCATATTCAGCTTGTGTCGTTAGGCGTTATAACTTTTAAATTTTAGCCAAAACTTGACTTTGGTTGATATTTTTCGTAAACGTGCTCAGATTAGAACTTTGTCAGTGTCATTAGCTTCGGAAGGTCATTTTTGATCTAACAGGAAGGTTGGTTCAAGTTTTGAGGCTTCCGTTTTTTGTTTATGCCATTAGGTATTTTAAATCTTATGTTTTGGCCAAAATTTGACTTTGGTCAATATTTTTGTGAACGTGCTCAGATGAGAATTCCGTCAACGTAATTAACTCCAAAGGTCATTTTTAGTGTGTGCCGTTAGGTGTTTTAACTTATAAATTTTGGCCAAAATTTAACTTCGGTTAATATATTTGATAAACTTGCTCAGATGAGAATTTTGTCAGTGCAGTTAGATGCGGAAGGTCATTTTTGATGTAATAAGATATAGGGTTCGGGTTTTGAGGCTTCCATTTTTAGTTTGTGCCGTTAGGCATTTTAACTTTTAAGTTTTGACCAAAATTTCACTTTAGTCAATATTTTTGGTAATCGTGCTCGAATTGAAATTTTGTCACTGCAGTTAACCATATAAGTTCAGTTTTGGTCTCATAGGATGGTTTGTTTGGGTTTTGAGACTTTTATTTTCAGTTTGTATCGTTAAGTGTTTTAACTTTGTCTAATATTTGAACTAGGTCAATTTTTTTGGGAAACATGCTCAAATTTGAATTAGGTAATTTTTTATCTTATAGGATGGTTGGTTTGGATTTTGAGGTTTTCATATTCAGTTTGTACCGTTAGGCGTTTTAACTTTTAACTTTTGGCCAAAATTTGACTTTGCTTAATATTTTTTGTAAACGTGCTCTGATGAGAATTCCGTCAGCCCGATTAGCTTCAGAAGGTCATTTTTATATCTAATAGGATGGTTGATTCAGGTTTTGAGGCATATATTTTTAATTTGTGCTATTAGGCGTTTTAACTTGTAAGTTTTGGCCAAAATTTATATTTGGTCAATATTTTTGGTAAACATGCTCAAATTAATTTTTTGATATAATGATATGTGTCATATTGAGATTAATTTAACTTGTTATCATAGATTTTGCATTGTTTCATTCAAATATGATTTATAAAATTGATATTAATATTTTTGGATTTATATTCGTGCTCTTAGATTTTTAAATGCATTAAATTAATAAATATTTTACCATTGGATAATCATTCAGTTAATAATATTTTGAACATATTGTCAATCAATTACTAACCAAACATTGAACTTGAATGATATATTACCAACAAACTAACAATCAATTAGTAAATTTATAAGAAAAAATAAATAATCATAATAACGTATTTAAAATTTATTACCAACAAGGGTTGTGGTAGAGTGGTAAGTACTCCTTCATCCTTAACCAAGAGGTCTCAGGTTCAATTCCCCTTGGGTACAAAGTCGCCTTAGAAAAAATAAATAATCATACTAACGTATTTAAAATTTATTACCAACAAAGGTTGTGGTGGAGTGGTAAGTACTCTTCTTCCTTAACCAAGAGGTCTCAGATTTGATTCCTCTTGGATACAGAGTCGCCTTTGTTAGGGAGCGCTTTACTCCCCAAGGTGGGAGTTCCCGGCGTGAATCCAATTCCGGATTTAGTTGGGCTCCAATGTGGATATCGGACATCGGATGGGAAACCAAAAAAAAAAATATTTAAAATTTATTGGTAAATTACCAACATAAATTTTCTGTTACTAAAACTGACAACCAATTACCAATGTATCTGGAAAAGTTCACTATCAGACATTTGTTACTATAATTACCAACGGAATTGAATAATGAAGAAAAAAATTTACGAACTCCTTTTCAATTCGTTAGTAAAGGTACTAATGATATACTAACAAAAAATTAGTTGGTGAATTTACCAACTAAAATTTCAGGGCCATGTTTCAAAATTTTGTAACAAAATCTTTAGCTGTTTACCAACTGATTTTTGGTTGGTAAGTTTACCAACAAATTAAAATTGGTTGGTAATATTTACCGACGAGCCTTTTAGCAACGGATTAATATAAGTTGGCATTTGGTTGGTAACTAAATTTGCCAACCAATTTGATCAATTTACCAATGAATTTTTTTGTTGGTAATTGGGGTTCCTTTTGTAGTGAGTTAAGCAATACTACACACTTTCGCTAGTGTGCAACGGTCATAACAAGAGAATCAATTCGATAAATGGCTAATCACAACAAGATGCAAAGATTTCACATATTTTCTACGCAACTTCATTTGCCCTCATCGTAGCCATACATTCATGTTTGTTCAATTGAGAGCACTATTCAAGTTATCGGTATTAGTTGAAATCGAGACTTAAATTTTTGCAAAAGAACAACCACATTCAATTCACGAGGGGTGGCAAAAATGTGCAAAAAATTTAAAACATTTCGAAAGGGTCAACATCATTTTGCAATTAAAAGTAAACTAGAGCCATGAGCTCAAACATCCACGAAAAGAAGTTATTAACACAATTATAAATAGACAACCCAAATGTATTCAAAACATGAATCATAAACATCTCACAAAAGTGTGGGCCTCACCCCTCCACAAATAAAAAGCAATTTGTCCTCAAATGCAGGTAATGAGGAATCTGAAAGGAAAAATAAATAAATACAAAGTGGGAGGTAAAGAGGTGATCCTGGCTAATCTGTCTCTCCATCTATCTGGGCATCAGTACCTGGAGTATTGTTTTCCTCTGCCTTAGCCTCTGCAACAAGATTATCTCCATTCATCTGATCTATCTCCTAAGCTGCTCAAAAGGCCCGTATTGCATTAACAAAACGTGTAGCCCATGTAGGCACATTGGGGTCGATGGGTATTCGTCTCTTTGCTCTGGCTTCATTGGTATATTTTCTTTTTCTGGCTAGCTCCACTTTCTTTTCATCGTTTTTAAACACTTGTGCTCTTATGTACCTGGGTGGATCATTTCTCCCTGCGATTTTTGGTCTAGCCATTTCTGCAAAGGCTTCGAAGAGAAGTTAGATAGTAATTCAAATAGAGGTAAATGAGTGTTTCTGAGGATGGAATCACTCAGCCAAGCTAGTTGGTGAAGTTTTTATCCTATCAGGCTAGTCGTTGGAAATGATGCACAATTTAAACAAGGGCGTAGATAAAGGGCGAACAAAGGATCTTTCGACGAGTCACCGAGTGCATTCTACAAATTAAACTGCTCGCCCAAAGTTACAGATCAATGAATACATAGAGTAATCAATTAAAGGCGAAATGGGGGCGTTAGGTGAACCGCCGAGCTGTTCGGCGGAATTTGTTCACCTCGCTGCTCAGCTCAACGTGTCTATTTTCGACCCAGCCTTTCAAATTTCACCCCGCAAGCCCAGATAACGCGATGCAAGATTGGACAACACCCACTTAACGAAGACCCAACACAATTCTATCAATCCCATAGCAAAATGATTTAACTCCAAAGTACAGTCCAGTAGAATTTCACCGATTTCATAAATATTACCAGCTAATAATCGATAATGCAACGCAACTCTATCGACTCAGAGACTCAATTGAGACTTTACACTATCAATCATTATGCAAATGAGTATAAGTTTTGATAAAACAATTGGGAGGTTCAATTACTAACCTTTGGTGCTGAATTAGATTTGCACTGACATGCTAGGCAGCAATATGATCGAAATCCGCACACAATTTGATACTTAAAATACTCTAAAAAGTGCAAAAGATATAACTACTAAAGTGCGAGTGTGAGTTTGTGAAAAGGGACCAAGTGAAAGAAAGTGAATGAAATGGCACTTTTAAACCTACAGTTTGTGACCATCCAATTCCTGCTCATTCGGCGATGCTAATTGATCTCTCTCAATCACTCAGTGAAACGTTGAATGTCTAATTTCCTCGCCGAATATATTAGAGTTTTCAGTTCAAGTAAGCATTGCATCAATGGTCATTATTGAGACCGCCAATTGGATTAGTGATACGCCGACAAAGTTCATACTCTGTCGAGTTGTACAGACTCAACCTTTAAGTTGTATTGCATCAAATAGTGGGAATGATCGGGTCCGTATAACTTGTTAGCGATCCACCAAACTAAACTGTTCCTCTCCTCACTACATATTTTCAAGCACTTTCCTTACTCAATCTGTACAAAAAGCACACCACTATTTTATCAAGATAACAAAAAAAAAGAACGAGTAAATGGTTTTGGGTTGCCTCCCAAACAATGCCTTAGTTAACGTCACGGCACGACGCAAGTTAACCTTTAGACCTCACTCTTTGGGTTAGCCATAGTGTCACTAGGCAAACCCCTTTGTTGTCTCGGATTGAGATGAGACGAGATATGACCCATTTGGGTCTCTAACTATTTGATTGATACTGAATGAGAGGTGACAGTCTGGCTGAGGGTAGACACATCTTCTTTTATACCTTTTAGCATTTTTTCTGACCCTTCAACTTTGTTTAGGATACGTGAGAGCATATCCTCAGACCTACCACCGTCTGAATCCTTGGGCTTCTGACACTCGTAGAGAGGCACATATCTATCCTTCTCCCCATCATTCCAATATGGATTACGGTCCATCCATTCATGATCTCGATCCTTCCAGCCTTTGTCTGTAACCCATCCTTAATTACCACCTTGCCTTGGGTAGTTTGAACGGTAGCCCCCACCTTGGTCAGCTAGGAAATTTACTTCCTCATTATACATGGCTTCAAACTTCATCTCCTCAGGATTCGCACCCCCGACTCCCATAGCATTGACACCACGGGTACCAGCCCCCATGACATTTTTAGATAAAATGTCAAGTTGCGTCATGATCTTGGCCATGTTTTGGTCTCTGTCATTATCTTTTTCAACATGTTCCTTAGATAGCTGAAATGTGACCGGTGAGACCTGGTCTTCGCGAGTGTACCACGCCCTGTTGATGGTTGTCATCCCATCGAGAAGTTGAGATGCTACTGCATATGGTTGCTGCATTAATCCTCCGGATGAGAGTTGGTCAACTACACCTTTGTTCACCGAGTCTAGACTCCGGTAAAAGTATTGAAGGAGCACATTATCAGGTAGACCATGGGTCGGGCATTGTAGCACCAATTTCTTAAACTGGAGCCAAGTTTCGTGAAGAGGTTCTCCATTCAGACACTTGAAGCTTTGGATGTTTTCCCGAATAGTCATTATCTTCGAGGGAGGGAAAATTTGCACATTAAATGCGGTGACCAGCTCTTCCCATGAAGTGATTGAATTTCGTGGTAATTCAACTAGCCACTTGCAAGCTTCCCCTATCAATGTGAAAGGGAATAGTCTTAATCGAACTGATTCCTGATAGATGTTCTGGAACGAGAAAGGTCCACACACATCCGCGAAGTTTCGAAGAAGCTCATGTGGGTCCTCATGAGCCAATCAATTGAAAAGTTCTTTTAGTTGCAAAAGTTGCAACATGGTGCTTGTTATGTGGAATACTGCATTTCCTTCTGCTGGAGGTAAACGGATGGCTTCGATACCTCCCATAAGGTTTTGATCATTGATGTTGGGCTTTTGGACATCGTTGAGGTTACCAATGTCATCTGGATGGCCCACTTGACTCTCGTTACTACCGTTAACACTCATGCTTTCTGAAATGTTTACACAATCAATAGAACAAAACTAAAAATTAAATTAGTAAACAACAACTAAGAAGAGCAAAAACTCTACTAATCTAAAAACTCTTAAATAACACCACTCCCCGGCAGCGGCGCCATTTTGATGCTTGTCGTGACCAACGACACTAACCTACAGTATGAGTGTCTATGATCATTGATAGTATAGTAACTTAACTAAAGGTTGGGGTTGTGTCCCAAGGGAGTGGTTTTGAGAATTGATAGAAAAATAAAATTAAGCTCTAACTAGTCGTAGCTAAATACATTAACGATTAAAAACGTAGTAAATTAAAGGGGGTGACACGAAAGTGTCAAATATCGATTTGGGGGTTTTGTTACAAGTAGTAAAAACAACAAAAATTAACAAGAAAATCAAGTATGGGGAAAAGTTCTGGGGTGTGAACGCAATACAAGTTGAGATAAATAGTTGGGTACATGCTTTTGAAAGGAAATTTGTAAGATAATACTGACTAGGCTAAGCTTTAAATGGAAATAAGTTCCCTCTCGAGCAACTTACCCCATTTCAAATGTGTTCCTCTCGGACACCCATTTGCCGCATGAAGACCAGCCTACGCCTTACCCCACTTACTCTTTCGAGCTGAGTATTAGGATATGGGTGTCACGACCCAAAAATAGAAGTGATGGCACTCGTCTTATCCCACCAAGACAAGTCAGCCTAACACTCACCCATTACAATAAAATGCGGAAATTTCATAATTAACTCAAAAATACCCCCCAAAATCTGGTTGTCACGTGTACAAGCCTCTAAAGTATTACAATATATTTGAAAGAAACTGTAAGTCTTAAATGATGTTGTCTCTAAAATAGAACAATATCATAAATAGGAGTAAGAAAGTCCGCTAAGATGACAAACAACTACCTCACAAGTCTCCAAGAAGCCTCGGAAAATAAGAGAATGGAAAGTATTACAAAATTCAGGCTCGTAACCTACAAAAATTTGTAGAAGCAAGTGGTGAGTACCAAACCACACGGTACTCAGCAAGTACACCTCTAAACGCAAGCTAAGGGAATAGAATACGGGTAATCCTTACACCCCAATCCAACCTCCACAACTACAACCTGCATAAAACCAGCCCAACCTAACAGTTCATAGTTTACATAGCACCCAGCTCAACAACAATCATTTTAGCAATTACATATCCTCAACAACAAACTCAATATTCATCAATCACAACTTTAATAAAAAGGCACTCACAAATATCAGCAACACACAAGATCAAGTTCATCAAATAGAGGTAATCAAACATCAAGTACTTTCCAACCACCAATAAAGCACATAATCATCAAGAATGAAGAATGTCATGAGATGCAATGCAATATGACACCATGAAATGATATGCCTCAGAATACCAAGTACTCTCTCAACCGTATATACATGATACTCCTCGGAAATACATCGAGAGTTCTTGACCCATGGGGGACTCGCGAGGTCCATATACTGACACGGACGATTTTCACGTGTCTGTGCGGACGATCTCAACGTACTATCATAAATCAAACAAATTTCGCACGGACGCTCTCTACCTGCCCAAATTATAATCTTAACATCTCACCATCCCCAGCATGGACGATCTCCACGTGCCAATACACGAAGCCCTGAAGGAGAAGGATAAAAAAAGCGATAAAAGGAGCAGTTGGCGCTTCGCCGAATAGTTCCGCGAAACACTACTATACCACCTAATGGTCCAGAACGTGAAGATGCGGAAGGCAAGCACGAAATGACGATGAGACAGACGAAGGGCGAATCGCTAAAGTCATTGGCGATATTGACGAAAGATCCGCCAACGCTATTTTCTGAAGTCTATAACTACTGAACTTATTATTAATTTTAGTAGAGTCGAACATTTATTTTAATTTCCAGAATAGAATAGTACTTTTTGGATATTTTTCTCTCAAGTTTGGAGAGGGTTTTATGGAGACTTGAAGAAAGAAGAATTTCATCTTCCCCAAGTTGGAAGTGGGTCTTCTCCATTCTTCTTCCTTTGCTTAAATCAAGGTTTAATTTCTTATACCCATTTGATTTTAATATCATTTTAGGTGTATTTTGTTATTTCTTGACGTGTGGTTAAAAATCCCCATTCTTGGGGTGTGATTTAGCAAATATGTATTGATATTATTATTGGGTCTTTCTTGATGATAGGTTAGATGTAGTGTAATGGTTATTTCACTCAGTGGTTGTGGTTTAATCTAAAGGGTTTGTAGTTGAAAATACAAAGCCACCCATGTGTTTTCGGCTTGTCCGAGAGGGAGGTCATGAAACCAACACCACTAGACTGATGGCCAAAAGAGTGGGTCAACATGAGGTTCAGCCCGAGAGGGTGAACCCTAGTCCCATTGTCACGACCCAAAAATGGAAGTGATGGCACTCGTCTTATCCCACCAAGACAAGTCTGCCTAACATTCACCCATTACAATAAAATGCGGAAATTTCATAATTAACTCAAAAATACCCCCCAAATCTGGTTGTCACGTGTACAAGCCTCTAAAGTATTACAATAGATATGAAAGAAAATGTAAGTCTTAAATGATGTTGTCTCTAAAATAGAACAATATCATAAATAGGAGTAAGAAGGTCCGCTGAGATGACAAACAACTATCTCACAAATCTCCAAGAAGCCTCGGAAAATAAGAGAATGGAAAGTATCACATAATCGAGGCTCGTAAACTAATTTGTAGAAGCAAGGGGTGAGTACCAACAAGTACACCTCTAAATGCAAGCTAAGGGAATAGAATATGGGTAGTCTTTACACCCCAACCTAACCTCCACAACTACAACCTGCATAAAACCAGCCCAACCTAATAGTTTACATAGCACCCAGCTCAACAACAATCATTTTAGCAATTACATATCCTCAACAACAAACTCAATATTCATCAATCACAACTTTAATAAAAAGGCACTCACAAATATCAGCAACACACAAGATCAAGTTCATCAAATAGAGGTAATCAAACATCAAGTACTTTCCAACCACCAATAAAGCACATAATCATCAAGAATGAAGAATGTCATGAGATGCAATGCAATATGACACCATGAAATGATATGCCTCAGAATACCAAGTACTCTCTCAAACGTATATACATGATACTCCTCGGAAATACATCGAGAGTTCATAACCCATGGGGGATTTGCGAGGTTCATATACTGACACGGACGATCTCCACGTGTCTGTGCGGAGGATCTCAACGCACTATCATAAATCAAAAAAATATCGCACGGACGATCTCTACGTGCCCAAATTATAATCTTAACATCTCACCATCCCCAGCACGGACGATCTCCACGTTCCCAACTTATACTCAATCTCATGTCAATGCATGTGCAGAATATGATTTCAATAAAAGGGATGATGCATCTCAATCAAATATCAATATGATATGTAATCACCTCAGTTATCACCAGTATACGGTTCAATAAAGAACGCAATCACACATAATAAATCAAGTCTAATATATCAGCTAATGCCCATATGCTTTGGCATTCTCGGATTACAATCCGCATTCTATAGTAATAAACTTTTCCCTGTATAACATCGATACTCGTACCATTGCCCATCACCAACAATTCTCAATACATCACACACAAACAATTAATCACATTGCCTTTTATTAACCCTTTTTCATTATTAGAATTAATCAATGTGGAAAAGTCAATCCATCACCAAGTCCCATTACCCCCAAACACATATTACAAGGAAATACACTAGTTCCACACACTTAACAAGGGTTTAGAAATCCACTTGCCTCAAATCATCGAACAATCACTCCGACACTTGAGTCTTCCCCTTTCTTTAGGCTTCCAAATTAATGCAATCTATTCAAATAATTAATCACAATCGATTTTCAAAACTAACAACAACCATATTACTATAGGTCTAGCATAGACCCAAAAACTTACACAAACCTAAAATCAAGTTCCTAAATTTTGATGCCAATTAACATGTCAACCCTCATACTTCCAAATTTCAAGTCTAGGGTTAAGTTTCCATTCTCCAATTCCATAAATCTAATGATATTTATATAATACAATGCCCTTAATATTTAATTACTTATCTCAATATATATAAAACTTGAATCGTAATATAATATTGTATAATAAAAATTCAACCACGAAAGATAAATATATACCAACTATCATGTATCAAGACCCGTAACTATAGAATATTATGCACAAGTAAAATCCTTTGTAATTAATCCAATACCACCCATCATGCTCTTCCAATCGTTATCCTATAATCTGAAGAGTAATTACTCGATCATCAACCATGGAATTTGTCTCCAACTTTTTAATAACATCAACAATAGCAAAAGAAGGGAAAAACGACAAAAATGTACTCATTCACAATTATGCAACCAGTGTAACCCCATTACCCTCAATCAAACATATAATAATAACTTTCTACATCTACATTATTTTATAATTTTACAAGAGATAATTACTTAACAATTTAACATACCTAATTCAATAACCCCCTGTTGCACAGAAACCCATTTTTTCCCAATTTCAAATCTCTATTCAACTATAAAATAATAATATTAATTCTCTCCTCCCTCAATCAATTAGTATATGTAAAAGTAATATTGAAGCTTGATTAAGCTTTTTACCTGGAGAAGTTTTTTATCAATTCTGTCGGCGTCAAAGTTGAGTTCTCTCACACGATAGTTTCAGTCGCAACTAATTATATTGGGATAAAATAATAATAACCTCCCTTCAGTTTAATTCAGTTTTTACACATTAACTAAATCATGGGTTTGACCCATTAACCACAAATTAAATAAATTACTTAAAAATTATCCCATTAATTATATAATTGTAACTAAAAGATAGTATACAAGTCGAGTCTATGTAGAGTTTCGAGGATCGGTACGGAGACGTCTGTACTTATCTTCGAGAGGCTATAGTGACTTTTAAGAAAAATCTTCACTTTTTGAATCCCTATCGTGCATCATTGATCCCTTCTGATTCATATCACTTTCTTCTATTCTCTCTCACTTATGTGATGGCTAGTGCGTTGTTCCTCATGTCAGTAATTGGTGTCGTGTATGACTTGGATGTTAGATATGGTACTAAGGTTGAAGTGATATACTTGTGGAGATGATGTGTGGTTAGATTCAAAATGTTCAATGATTCGAAGGAATTGTGTGAGGTTATGGTTTGATAATTCCTTTGAGGATAAATAAACGATTAGGTTTAACAATGGTTTAAGGGACTTCATGAGCGTCTTATACTTTTTTTTTTGCTAGTCATCTAGTAGTGGGATTTGTACTGGTATGGTATAGGTAATATCTGAAGTGGTTTGACAATTGGAAGTTGAATGATTAAAAGGATGGCTAGATAATGAATAGTGTAACCTTGGAAAATATAATTGGTATAGTTGTCATAACATATATGGGTTGTTTAGCGAATGATGTTGTGCCAATCAAGGTTGGAATCTTTCATAGATTGAGTGTATATAAAAAAGGGTCATAATACGACTACTATAATGGTACCGATTCTTACTTGTTTAAAATTAGAGAATGTGTTACTCTTGTTGTTGACATTATCTACGAAGGGGTGCATATTGCTTTGGACGAGAGACCGAACAAATTTGGTAGTGTATGTTAGTTACTTAATGGGGCAGGAATGTGTAGGCTATTTGGGTACAATCTTCTCGATAGGTATGATGTGTTCTAGTGGTGAATTTAACAGACTTCACAATGTGGTACTAGTGGTATATGAAAATGGATACGTTGATGTCAAGTGCGATTACTAACTACTTAAAGAGTTATTAGTTGTATCAGATGCTCGTATAATGAGATTCGATGCTGTATTCACATTTGAGAAACCAACTAGCTTGTTACTACAGACGAATGAGTTAAGCATTATCTATAAGGGAAATTTTAGTGGTGGATCTTTGGTATGGTATTAATACATTTAGGTTGTGAAGTGTTTCCCGAAATTCTAAATGAGATCAGATAATTCTATCTTAAGCTCCAAATGAGTAGATTGATATCGGAATGACAAGCTTATGGGTAAAGAAAGTCCCAAAGTGTATACTTGTGTGAAGATAATTGAATATCTTAGTAAGAAAGTGCGTATAAAATTGCGTTAGTCTTTTGAATTCGATTGGTATAGTTGGTTTTGAGATGGCATGTCGATGACAAAGTTGACTTTGTGGTGATGACAAGGGCTAATTGAGCATACGGTAATAAGAGTTTGTGATGGATTGTGATTAGGATGAACTATATGATACATATTATTGGTTAAATGAATTTTTGTATGGTAGTGACAACTTGCGAGTATCTGATGTTATGGTTTGCTATTATTTGGTGAGTAGCTTGATTGCATGGAAAGTTATAGGAGGTGCTGAGACACCGCTTGAATAAAACTGAAAGGAGCTAGAGTCATAAATGGAAAGGAGCTAGAGTCATAAATGGAAAGAATTACTGTAATGTAGTTTAGTCTTTGGAAAGAGGCGATCGAGAACAAAGATATTTACTTTGAGTGCAAGGACAAAAGCTGTATCTTCAGATAGTAGAAAATTGAGTTCAGAGGCGTATGGTTTCATCTATTTTTCTCTACTTATGATAACAGTGTCACAGGTTCATTAGATTGGTTAAAAACTACTCGGAAAAAACTTGAGAAAGAAGTGTACAAACGTTCAGCTCGAGTGTGATGATAAGTTTTTTGTGGTTTTGAGTTTGATAATGAATATGGTTGAATTTTTAGCAAAGGTTATGATAAGATCAATGGAGAGACAATCAGTTATAGGCTAAGATATATGAATTCATAAAGATCTCCAATGTATGAGCTAATGTTGATAGATAATGGGATTGTGTTACACAGTTGGGATCGAAATTCAATTTTTTCATGGTGAGTTTAGGTTCGTGGTAGTATGTTTTGTCAAGGTATAAATCGGTAAGGTAAGAAATGATCGATCACATTAAGTATTGAGCATTTGGAAGGACTTGTGCATAATTTGAGTCGTAAATTGGGTTACTTTTGATTGTTAAAGGACCTAAGGGGGGTTTCACACAATGTTAGCATTTAGAGGATAAGGTAAAAATGTCCTGAATTGTTGGTCAAAAGGATAAGATTGGTAAGCAAGTTAGCGAAGGGAACAAGAATTTGGTATATTGAAGAGTTCAAGATATTTGAAATTTATGTCATGGGAAGAATTTGAGAGAGGTGAGAGAATAAGACCTCTCATATAGACCCAAGTTTTGAAGTTGAATATTGTATGAATTTTCTCTTATGAGTTCAATTATGACTATGGATGAGAATTGGTTCGGTATAGACTTACTAGGATTTTATCATCAACTTTATAAGGATTGAGTTTTGGTTTGAGTTACAAACAATGATGTGTGGAAGATCCTATGTGGTTATGTCGAGTTAGATTGTTCAAAATATGATAGGTAACTTATGGATGTTAAACAGTGTGGACTTACGGTTCTACATGGTCAATGAGAATTTTTGAAGGGATTGAACCTACTTTGTTGATGGGACAATATAGACTGTTATGATGTATTTCATAGGCATTTAATGGTGAGTAGAGGTTATGTGCTTATAGTATATAGAATTATCAGAGTGACTAAGAATTTCTTTGAGTTTTGGCATAAGGTATGTGAAGGTTTGGAATGATAATTGAAACATTGTATGTGAAAGACTACGTGGAGTTGACATTATGTGTGATTCAATGGTGTTATCTCGATGAAAATGTTCTATCAATTTTAAAATTTGTGCTACTAGCCTTGGGTGGGATCCATATTTTTCATGAAATGCTTACGTGGAAAGAAAGGCAGCCATAGTTTGAAGTTTTTGGAGGCGATAATGTATTTGCTAAGAAGACTTTGATACTACTGACGATTTGAGAGTAAAGTAGATGGCTGGTGTGCTTATAATGTTATGTTAGTATTAAGAGTGTTACACTTAGTGGAGTGTTGTTAGGAGCATGTGGGGTTTGATAAATTGAGTATGTGTACGATTGTAATAGTGACCATATTGATGGATTGTAGGCAGCTAAAAATCAAAAAGATGGAGTCAACTGAATGTAAATGTTTTATATGAGATTTTTGGAAGAAGTATTTAGTGTTATTCAACCTTGGTTTCGTATATTCTTATGTGACCACCTTCTTCGTACTGGACACTATTTGGAGTATGATTCACTGCTTATATTATGTGTGTTTTCCACTTCTATGGGTGAATTCCTAGTGGTGGATCGGATGTACCGATCCTCTTATGTTCTCGTGATAGGGTAGGATCTTTGGGCAAACTTGGTCATTTCAATTAT
>JAJOOH010071839.1:0-40011 GCA_029582605.1 Solanum gracilifrons
ATGTGCACATGCTGTGGCTGCATTATACTTTAAGAAGTTTTCTCTTTATGACTATATAGACAGCTGCTACAGTAAGGAAACTTACTTGAGGACCTATGTCAATGTTATTGAACCATACAAACCCCACTATTGAGCCACCAGAAATCACAAACATGCCTGGTAGGCCACCTAAGGCTAGAAGGAAAGAAGGTGGAGAAACTAAGAAATCTGGAAAGCTTCCTAGGACTGGACTTGCAATGACATGCAGTATATGCCATGTCAGAGGCCATAACAAGAGAGGGTGTCCTCAAAGAGAAGGTGTTGAATCATCAACAAGACAAAGTGCACCATCACCAACTGCATCTATAAGGGCAGAACCAACATGTTCAGGCAGGGGAAGAGGCAAACCAAAGGTAATATTTGTACTTGTTTTACTTTTTCTTAATTTATGACTTACTTTTACTCTTATATGTATAGAAAACTCCATCAGCACCATCAGAAGGTGAGCCTCCACTAAAAAAGGGAAGAGGAAGACCAAAAAAAACATCATCAGTAGCACCTAGTGCACCTCCCCTACCTACTGCACCTACTGAATCATTAACAAGACAAAGTGCACCATCACCTACTGCATCAATAAGGACAGAACCAACAAGTTCAAGCAGGGGAAGAGGCAAACCAAAGGTAATATTTGAACTTGTTTTACTTTTTCTTAATTTATGACTTACTTTTTCTGTTATATGTATAGAAAACTCCATCAGTACCATCAGAAGGTGAGCCTCCACTAAAAAAGAGAAGAGGAAGACAAAAAAAAACATCATTAGTAGCACCTAGTGCACCTCCCCTACCTACTGCACCTACTGATTTTCCTGCATCCTCTTCTGCTCCTCCTACTTATCATGCATTATCTTCAATAACTGGTACTACTAAAAGAGGAAGAGGTAGGGGCAGGGGAAACACATCTCCAGAGAAAAGATCAAGAGTCATGGGAATGGGTGTGTTCCAAGCTGCAAATGGCTTCAAAGTCATGAATGTGAGTCTTTGATATATGTTAACAGCTTAAATATTGAATTATAATCCTAATTTTGTTTAAATAAACAGCTTAAATATTGATATAATCTTAATTTTACTGTAGCCTGGCATGCCAAGTAGTAAGATCTACTCTACTGGACAAGCAAAAGTGACAAGATCATCTGATGTAACTGGTGACATTGGTTATACACCAAGTACTACAACTAAGCTGAAATGGAATGGTAAAGCAGCAATCTCAACAAGCAAGCTTCATGAGCTTAGAGAGAAGCAAAGAAAGAAGACAATGAAAAGTAGTTCAAGTCAAAATGACACTTCTTCACAGTCAAAGATGCCATGGAAATTGTAGTGATGTTGATGTATTTAAGCACTTTTAAGTTAGTCCATACATGTTGCATTAATGGCCAGCTATTTTGGATTTTGTTTGTTGGTAAATTTTGCCTTTGAATATGACATTATTTAGGTAAATTCTGCCTTATGTGAGGCCTTATGAATATGACTTTATTTTGGTAAATTCTGCCTTATGTGAGGCTTTACGAATGAATGGTGATATTGTGTTTTGAAATGGTTGTTGTGTTGTCTATCGAATTGTATTGGCGATTCAGGTGTGCTTACATATGTTATGTTGGTTATGTGTTTTACAAATGGTGTTGTGTTGTCTATTTGAAGTATGAATAGATGACTAGGTTGTTGGTTGTTGATGAAGTGTTGCATATTAATACAAGCTTCAATTGAAATCATAGATACAAAATGACACACATACATTGATTAAACATAACAACAATACAAATCAAAGAGAAATCCAAATATGCAGCACTTGAACTACTGGTTGCTGATGAACATAGCAACAACACAAATCAAAATACACAAAAGTATCTTCTTGTTGAACCTACACCATTTCAACCTTCTATTGAGTCTCCTCTCCAATAACAAATTAGAGTTCATCAAGTTGTCAATATGAACCTGTCTAATACATAATTCTTGCTCCAACTCATTGATTTTGTTCACCAATCTTGGAAGGATAAAACTTGATCTTGGATCCACTTCTTCTTTGTCCCTCCATCGAAAAAATTTGCAATTTTTAGACTGAAAATGAACCAAAATAGTACATTAGCATCGTTCAAAATAAAGTGTAGCAAGAATACAAGAAAAAACACATACACCATAGCATGGGCAAGACCAAAATCTTCTTCCCGGATTTAATTTCGACCAAGAAGTTTGCAAATTCAGCAAAATTCCGTGTTTGCATCTCACTACAGCGTTGAGCATTGGGTCTGATTCATCCATACAAAGCTTATTCAAGTTTTCCTTTGCCATTTTTGATGAATTTCGAGAAAATTCAAAATTCAAATTAGAGACCTAAATAAGAAATTAGAGCAGATTACAAACCCTAAATTCAACATTTGAAGTAGAAATGAACATTAACAACTAAACCATACTTAATTTTGAGAGGAAATCATGAATTTTTTATAAAAGGAACAAGGATTAATGGTTGGGTAGAAGAAACAATGGTTTATTTAAAGGTGGGGAAGATGACCGTTGGAAAAGGAGGAATTTTTCGTCAAAATTAACCTTCTAACGCGCCTAGAGGAGGTGAGAACACCTCCCATGACAGGTCAGCACTTAGGTGTGTAGAAAATATAGAAATTTAAAGTTCAGGTGGGTAATAGGACACCCGTGAAATTGGAGTGTGTAGTTGGGATTTAGGGTATAGGTTGGGGGGGTTTTAGACCATTTTCTCTTTTATTTATAAATAAGAATTTGCAGCCCAAGTTTTTGTTCGCACTTTCAGTTGCATTTTATTGAATTTCTGAAAGATAAACATTTCTACTACAATAATTGAAATATACTCCCATATTTCATAATAATCTATTGAAGTTCAACGATGCTAACGAAATTAGTGAATTTTATAGTATAACGTATTCTTTTGCTAAAGGTTGCTTAAGTATGTATATTACGCTAAGGAAAAGACACAATAAGAAATTGAATAGAACTATTGAAGCATCACAACATACAAAAGTTAATAGTGATAAAATAACACATGTTATGAAAAGTAAATTATATTTTCTATAGTTGTTGTAGCCTAGGAGTGTCCTTGTATATTGCACTAAGAAATTTTTTTCTCCACTTTCAAATATCCACAACCCCACTTTTACTTGTTGACAACTATCTTGTCTTTGATTAGATACACTTATTCATAAAAAGAGTAATAGTTTCTCAAATTCATCATTTAGTAAAATTTGTCTAATGCTAAACTCAAAAGAAGTAAACTCTACATTGAAATTTCACCATCCCTCACGTCTTATATTTCAAACTATTGGTGCACCAAATTATTAACTTGCGCAATTAAACTTAAGCATCTTTGTTTTTTATATGATGTCCTACTTCGTACCATTCAGTTAACACTACTGCTTCTTAGATCATCAACATTATTTCAGGGACACTCGACTTAGTCCAGTTACGATACTTTTTAGTAAAGCGATACCTCAAGTCTTAATTATTATGTATCCTAAAACCCAAAGAAATTCACGTACTATGTTATTCTCTAAAGGATCACTATGTAACCATAAATAAAGACGGCAGTTGCATACAAAAGTTGTCACTTTAACCATTAAATTGGGAAGATATAAGACAAAACAATAATGACATCAACTTTAGACATAAAAAAGAACAAGGAGAAATTTGAGAAAAAAAGCAAAAGACATTGTAGATTCAGAGTGATTTTAAAATAAAAAGAAGTGAACTCATAGATGAATAAGACTACCCATATATGGATAAATGTTTTATAACACTCTTGACCAATTCAAGAATAGCAACGTAATAATATTTCCATCTTTTTACAAAAAGTTTCATTAGCAATTATTACTTATGAGCTACTTGCATCCTACTTCTTACATATGTTGCTGCCAGAGATACTGGAGCAACATTATGTTAAAATGGATTAACTTTTTAAAAAATGAATGTAACATAATGAAAAGAGGAAAACATACATCTTACTTGTTCTAAGTCGAGTCATGAATCTCGATGCACATCCTACCATTTAACAAAGCACCACAAAATATCCTGAGAAATATGACGAAGGATTAATGAATTTCTTTGAAATGCAGCATATTAACCAAAAAGAACAAAATATATAAGTTTTTGATGAAGATAAAAAAAAATTGAGAAAAGAATTAGGAAATTGTCGAAGATCTTACCCGAATTAAAAGAATTAGAAGAGTAAACCAGGCTCGAAATAGAAAATTGGTAAGCAATTGTCGGAAAGGATGTGAAGCGTTAAAAATTATTTAAAGCGTGAGTGGAAATTTCTAGAGAAAGAAAGATAGTTTGGCATTTGTATTTGCGTTTGTGCCACGTGGAAAGAATTTGGGGAAAAGTACATTTTATATATAAAATAAAATTAAAAGGATAAATTAAAAATATTGTGTAAAATAACAAATATATCCTTAAAGATCTTTCTAGATCTAGTCCCCTTAGATATCCCTCTATTCTGTTTCTTCATCTTTCTCTTTCCAAACATGCACGCTTCTTCTTTGCATCTAATTTTATTTTTACTTTCTTCATAAAATATCAATGTGAGGTTAGATTTTTGAAACAAATGGATTAACAAGGTAAGAAAAGTAATTTCTTATGTTTCTAAGCTGACTCACAAAAATCACTTAACGGTTACTCTTCTTCACTGTCAACGTTGGCTATCATCATTGAACCCGCCTGCCCCTTACATTTACATTTCTTGATTTCTTTCACACCTGTAGAATTTATTTTTTTATATATAGAATCATACAAAGCATCTAAAAAATCCATGATTTTAGCTCGAAGTCAACAGGAAAAAAGTGTGAACAAAATTTATAACGAAAACACACCTAGAGACACTCGGATGAGAAGATGAGAGAAGAGTTGTTTTCATTTCTATTTCATTTCTGAAAAGATGAGAAAGACAGAGCATTCTAGAGTCTTCATCTCAACTGATGACATAATTACCGTTTTACCCTAAAATGAAGCAAGAATATCAAAAATGCCATTGGTCGTACTCTTTTTACCTTTCTATATAATAGAAATATATATATATATATTGGCTATGTGATATTTTTCGGATTTTGAGATTCAAACAAATCTATTTTTTACCGTAAAATTTTCATAGATCTTTTAAATATTTTGAATTACAATTATTGTGACTAATAATGCTTTTTACGTAGTTTACAAATATATAAATTTCATTTAAAAAATGTGAAGAATTCATGTGCAAATTGCTAGTCAAACTTAAACTGTTTGCTCCCGAAAAATGAAAAGTGTCACAAAAATTGGGACAAAAAGAATATTTTTTTTTGAGTTTTGTAGCTGAACATATCAGAATATCCTTTAATCTTTTGGTGTAAAATTAAACATGTCACGTACGAGGTTGAAATTAAAGAGTTATCAAACAAAGAAAGACACATTCTTTTTTAAAAAATAAATTAAAAAGGAAAGTAAAACAAATAAATTTAAATGAAAAGAATAATATACCCTAATTTTCGGGGTATATTATACACGATTACTTATATATAACAATATATTCTTAAAAAACAAAAATTGTTTTGATGGATTTGTTCAAGAAGTAACCAGAGTTATTATGGATTTATGCTTAGGAAAGGACTACACTGGGTATGGACAATATGCTTAGAAAAGGACTACACTGGGTATGTTATTGTTCAGAGGGATTTATGTCCCCACTCTCTTCATTAGCTTTAATATTTATTTTTTAAATTGTATAATAACATTATATGCAGTGTAACTTCATGGGTAAAATTTGAAAAGAACAGAATATAAAAATATCTTATCTCTACCTTCTAAAAAATATAAATCCTATTTATGAAAGACCCTCACCTTGAATAACATTTTTTAAATAGTAATTCTGTTAATTATTTAACATCTGTTTGGCTAAAGAAAGAAGTTGGCATATATGAAAATAATGGAAAGTTTAATATGCTTAGTTATTTATTGGGAGTTTTGGCTCCCAATAACCTAGAAGTCATCAATGATAAATGGGATATTGGCAAAAATTCCAATGACATTTTCTTATATTGAAATATAGTGTGGCCTTGTTGAATTTATCGGTGACTCGTCAAAGAAAAAGCTGGAGGATGATTTTGTGTCAAAAAAGAATGAAGAAGTTAAAAACATTATGTTTTCCAGACAACACGAAGTATACAAAAAGGTATACAAACAAAATCACACAAGCCTTTATTTTTTTTGTTTTAATTTTGTTTTTTCATCTGTATTTGAATTTAGAGAGAAATGATTAGGGGCTAAAGTAATACCAGCACAATTGATAGAAGCTATGACATTAGAATTGTTGACTTGATCCTTATTTTTCACCAGCGGAAGCATCTGCATGACCTGTGCCAATTGCACCTGTGTGAGGAGTTTCTCATGCTCCTCTGATTTTGCGCTAGTCATGAAAGAATCTCCAAAAAATTCATTAGAAGTCACAGCATTACTCTTAACAGAATTTTGAAAGTTTCTCGACCTAGTAAATTTAAAATCAGCTGGAAATTTATGGATCTCATAACATTTTTCAATGCTATGTCCTGTTTTCTTGCAATGTCTGCAAACAAGATTAGACTTCTTGTTATCAAAATTTCCTTTTTGTCCCTAGAAAATGATCTCTATCCATTGTTAGCAATGGATGAAGAAGATTCACCGGGAAATTTTGGTGTTTTCTGGACCTCCCTTTGCTTCTCCTCTTGCATCAACAATGCATATGTAAAGAGAAAAACAAAGAAAGAAGAATGAAGAAGGTTAAAAAGATTATATTTTTCACACAACACAAAGTTTACAAATAGAATCACACGAGCCTTTATTTTTTTAGTTTTAGTTTTGTTTTTCCATGTGTAAATTACAGTTCCCTTTTTACATTTTACTTCCATGTAAATAGTAGTTGGTTAGTTAAGGTATCTATCAATTAGGAGATAGTTGGGTAGTGTGTGACTTTTACTTCTGTGCAAATACTAATATGTTATGTTAAGGTAGCTAATATATAGGATAGTTGGGTAGTTTGTTTATTTTATTTTTTGCTATATATATATGTACTGAATAGAGGAATAAACACACGAAATATTCAGCACTTCTCTTTTATATATTTATTTTTGCAATCTTTCATGTCTAGAGGTTAAGAATGAAAATCATGAGATATCAAGATCAAATTTGCAGAGCAAACAAACTTCGGTACTTATTTTAAAATTTAGTGGATAAAGTTATCTTATGTATGTGTTGATAAAAGTAATAAGACAATTAAATAATTGAGATACCATGCACGCAAAATAATCACAAAGAGAATGCTTGTTTTTTTTTTGTTTGTTTTTTTGACTTGGTGTTTAGTATTCGTATTAGAGCCAGACTAAATCCAAATTCGTCCCATATTAAAGGCTAAAATGCCCCCTAACAAATGCAACTCGAACTCAAAATCTTTGGATAAAGATGAAAGAGTACTTCTACTCCACCACCACAATCCTTGTTGGTAAAGCTACAAACATTATCCTAATTAGAAGGGATGCCATCTTTAACAGCCTACTAGTTGCCTAAAACAAACAAAAAGAAAAACCAACAAAATAAGGGCCAAACAAAAGTAGTTTCAAGGACCCATAACTTTCACAAATTTATCACTCAAGAAAAGGGGAGAAGATAATGAGAATAGGCAGTTTTGAGCTAGAAAGTTTAGCTACCACAGCCAAATTCTCCATCATCCAACCCTTGGTAGGGGCCACATTTTGTTGCTTAGAAAGACTCACATTTCCTTTAAGAGAATAGATTTCTATGATTTTTTTCAATGGCTATAATCCAATATCCAAATAGTATGCCCAACTCAAGAGGAGATAACCCCTTTTCAACCATCCAAAATGTATAAGGAAAATGTGTACATGAGCAATTTGATTTTGTAGTAGAATTGCCCTATGTGGGATATCATCAAGTTGAATTGTTTTTCTTTTTATCAGAATGATGCCTCAAATGGATTAAAATGAAGTAAAACAAAAATCTCATTGCCAGAGACACATGAAACTCTAATGGCGAAAGCGACATCTTTATCAATGAACCAAAATGAAATTACAAACTCAACATATGTAGTGTACAAGTTTAGGTACATCAATGTGCCTAATTTCTATCCTAATCTTAGATTTATTATCCATTTGATGTCGTCTCGAACATTATCTCATTCAGTAGACCACAAGGCAAGCAACCAAGAATTGTAACGAACATCACCTAAGAAACTTGTTTAGCTGCAGCTACAACAGCTTCTGCTGTAATACCAAACTCTTTGTATATCTTATCAGCAGGAGCACTAGCACCAAAACCGTCAATCCCAATGGCTTTTCCTTTATCGCCAACAAATTTTTGCCACCCAAATGTTGATCCAGCTTCAATGCTAACTCTAGCTGTAACAGATGATGGAAGGACACTTTCCTTGTATTCAGCTGATTGTTCATCATAAAGCTCCCAACAAACAAAGGAAACAACCCTCACTGTCTTTCCTTCTTTCTTTAGTTCCTCAGCAGCCTTGACAGCAATTTCCAACTCGGAGCCAGTACCGATCAAAATGACATCAGGTTTGTTGCCTGATGAATTGTCTGATACAATGTAGCCACCCTTTGCTGCTCCTTCAATAGAAGTTCCAGCAAGTTGTGGCAACTTTTGCCGAGAAAGGGCAAGGATTGATGGTGTTTTCCTCTTAAGGACAGCCACCTTGTAAGCTCCTGCTGTCTCGTTGCCATCTGCTGGACGGAACATCAGAATGTTGGGCATGGCACGGAAACTTGCCAAGTGCTCAATGGGTTGATGGGTTGGACCGTCTTCTCCTAGACCAATTGAATCGTGAGTCATAACATAAATAACTCCAGCTTCAGACAAGGCTGAAATTCTCATGGCTCCTCTCATGTAGTCAGTGAACACAAAGAAAGTAGCACAATAGGGGATCAAGCCAAGACTGTGTAGAGCAATTCCATTACATATGGCTCCCATACCATGTTCACGAACACCAAACCTTAAATTACGCTCTTCTGGAGTGTTCTTTTGGAAGTCACCAAACATTTTCAAAAGAGTCATGTTTGATGATGCAAGATCAGCACTACCACCAAGGAAACCAGGTAGAACCTTGGCAAGAGCATTAAGATTTTGTTGTGACAAGTTTCTCGTGGCATCAGCTGGGCTCTCGGGAGTGTAAGTCTGATATCAAGACACATACAAGTAAACGATTAAAGATCCTAAATTCAATATTGAAAAAGATACAGAAATGATAAGTTTTTAGCAACAATTACTCACAGGAAGAGCTTTCTCCCAGCCAGCAGGTAGTTCACCAGTAATGATGGATTTCAAATCTGCAGCTTCCTCTGCATACTTCTTCTCATATTCAGCAAACTTAGCATTCCATTCAGTTTCAAGGGCAGCACCCTCCGGTGTATGACGACTCCAATGGCTGCACATAATACCAACATAAGTAACTGCAACGGGTAAAATAAATCTACGAAATGAACATGTTATAGTACCTCTTCACATCTTCAGGCACATGGAAAGGCTCATATGGCCATCCCAGGTTATTTCTAGTTGCCTCGACTTCCTTTGCTCCAAGTGCACTACCGTGCACACTGTAAGAGTTTGCCTTGTTAGGAGAGCCAAAACCAATCGTTGTAGTTACCTGTCGGGAGAAAAGAACAGTCAAAAGTAATGTTTGTTAGGTTCTTCTGAGAATTTCTTCTTTATGTTCACAACATAAAGTTCAAGTGTATATTGGACCTTGATCATAGTAGGTTTGTCTTTGACAGCTTTAGCTTCCTTAATAGCTGCACGAATCTCATCATAACCTGTGTTACCATTCTTCACCCAGATAACATGCCATCCTAGAGACTCGAAACGAGCAGAGACATCCTCAGTGAAAGCAATTTCTGTGTCTCCGTCAATGGAAATGTGATTATCGTCATAGAAAGCAATCAGCTTTCCAAGTCCCCAATGGCCAGCAAGGGAACAAACTTCATTTGAGATACCCTCCATCTGGCAACCATCACCAAGAATAACATATCTGAACAGCCAACAACCAATGCATTAGTCAAACTAGACTATAAAAAACGAAAAACAATATTAGGAGCAAGCACTACATCAAAAATGAATTTTGGCGGCAATTGATTAACAACAATAGCTTAATTGCCACTAAATATGTATGTTTGGCGGCAATTAGCACTCTTCGTAAATGTCCCTGAAGCCTATAACGACATTGGATCCAACTAATGTCAGTAAAGACTTTAGTACTCTTTATTAATGTATATATTTATTGTAGCTAAAAGTTGTTTTTGTTGTAGTGAAGGAAACAGTCTTACGTATAGTGGTCAACAATCTCAGCGTCAGGCTTGTTGAACCGAGCAGCCAAGTGCTTCTCTGCGACAGCCAATCCAACAGCATTGGCAATACCTTGCCCCAGAGGACCTAACAACATACAAAACAAGATTACAATCAATCATATCGACTCACAATTCAAACATATAGACCCTAATGTATAGCACGACCATACAGATATACAAATCAATAGTATCAAACTAAACACACATATAAAAGTAAACTAACCAGTGGTAACTTCAACACCAGGTGTCTCAAAATTCTCAGGGTGACCGGGAATTCTGCTTCCCCATTGACGGAAACTTTTCAAATCGTCTTCCTAATCAATTATTAGTACCAAAAACTATAATCAGCGAGACATAATGAACACGAACACTCAAATCATAATCCTATTTTCCCTTAAGATTGAAAACATTTTCAACAATTCACATAACAAACACAATTTTTTTTCACGAGCTCGTTAAACGAAGAAGAATCAAACCTGAACAGAGTCATAACCAGCAAGATGAAGAAGAGCATATTGCAGCATACAACCATGACCAGCAGATAGAACAAATCGGTCACGATTAAACCAGTAAGGATTCTTCGGGTTATATTTCATTACTTCATCATACAATATATGACCCATTGGAGCACATCCCATGGGTAAACCCGGATGACCGGAATTAGCTTTTTCAACAGCATCAATAGCCAAAAATCGAATAGTGTTAACAGATTTCTCAACAATGGCTGCATCAGTTTTCTCCAAAGTCTCTACAGCTGCGGAGGCACGAACAGAGAACTGTTGTTTAGTGACGATAGTGGAAGGAAGAATACGACGGTGGGAGGAAGTGAAAGGGGTGGATTTAAGGCCAGAGAAAGTGGAGAAAGAGAGAGAAGGAGAAGACGAAGAAGATGAGCCATGGCGAGGGAGAGAAGGAGAGAAGATAGCTTGAGAAAGAGTAAGAGAAGATGAAGAAGCCATGGCTCTGTTTGTGCGTGTTGAATGAATGAAGAAGATGAGGATGAGAATAGGTAGATATAGAATTTGGATGATGTTTTGTGGATGAAATTGAAAATGTGAGCCGTTGGTTAGTTATTGGAGAGAGAGTAAGGATTACTAGTTGCTTATTTTTGGCTCCTTATGGGTTAGAGAGAGAGTGACAAATTGATATTTTGTATCTAACTATTTTTTCGTTATATTGTGTGTATTAACATATGGTTGTTTCGACATGAATATTTTCTATTTTTTCTGGTAGTTCAACAACAATATATCCAATGAATCTCATAAGTGAGGTTTGGAGAGGTAGACTACATGCAAACCTTATCACTATCTTGTGAAGGTAGATAGTTTGTTTTTGAAAGACCATCGACTCGAGTGAAGCAAATTCCAAGTACAAAGAAGAAGAAAACAATGTAGAAAACATAACAAGTGAACCAAATCCATGTTAGAATAACCCCAAAAGTTCCTAAACTTAGATCATACCTCAAAAAATCAAAAGAAACTGAAAAGTTGCAGAAACAGGGTTTTGCATGGGCCCTTTCACAGACCGCAAAAGGGACCATGGGTCGTGAGGGCAGTGTCAAAGCCACATATAGTTGAGGGGAGTCGATCGACACTCCTTCAGCGAAAAATTACATTGTGTAGCTAAAATAAAATATTTTTTGTGTATATATACTACATATTGACATTCCTTTGATTCTACACGATTTTTCTTCTTTATATTTTGACACACCTTAGTTGATAATCTGTCTCCGCCACTATGTGAAGGGATCAGTGGATTAGAGCTCAGGTAGGGGAAAATTTCCAAAGAGAGGATTCACGGACCACTCTACAGTCCGTGAAAGCTTTCACAGACTGTGAACCAAACCCCCAGAACTCAGAAATCTTGTTCTTCACGGGCACTTGTACGACCCGTGAACGGGTATACGACCCGTAGAGGCATCTGTAGAAGTTGACCCCAAGACTCAGATTTCCTCTACTTTCACGGACACCTTCACATATCATGAAGTGGTGTACGGTCCGTAGACGACTCCACTAGTTTTTAAGTCAAAGTTAATTGAGTTTTTTTCCACTCTTTTAATTCCTATATTATGTCGTTTTAACTTATTCTACTAAGACTTCTCATTCCCTCATAACTTCCCCAAATTATATTTCTTCTTTCAAGTTTCCTTCCAAAGCAAGAACTAGGGTTTCCAAGCTTCAAGTCTCCATTTCAAGAATCAAGTTGTAATGATCCGGTTGGTCATTTTTGGTAATCCTTGTAAAAGTATCATTTTACCCTCTCGATATTGACCCATAGTCTTCTATGATTGAGCTTTGAAAATTTAGTTTTGAACTTTGAGTTGAAGTTAAGAATTTGGCAAGTTTGTGTTTTTGAAAGACTAACTTGCTTAAAAATGGTTTTTGGGGTCTTTTGGAATTTAGAGCATTGGAATGGAATTCTGTCAATTCTATCATTCGCGAAATATGAAATCTAATCCGTAAGAGTTGTCGGTTTTTTATTCGGAGCCTTTTGAGGATTTGAGGTCCTAAGTTATGAAATTGTGGAAAATTTAGCCTTTGGATTGACTTTGGTCAACATTCGGGGTTCGTATGCTCGGATCAAAATTTCGAGAGTTTTGTTGGATTTGGGAGATAAATTTGGGCCTAGGTGAGGTCTTTGTTGATTTTTGAGAGGTCCCGAGTTTGTTTTAGTCTTTTTAGGCATTGAGTTAGTTTCTTGTGGTTTTCATGGATGTCGAGTCCTGGAGACCTCAGATTTGTGTTTTGACAGTTCTATTGAGTCTGAAACTATCATGACCCGAGTCTACACCCTAGACGTGGCCGGCACTCGAGAACCATTGTTGGTCCCCAAGCGAACCCTCATCTTGACTGACTACAAGCGGAAGACTAACTCAAGCATACAAAGCTTAAAACTGAATAAAATTCATTGAACTCAAATACAAAGATTTAACTCAAATGATTAACTCTGAATATAATAGAATATTCAACTAGCCAGAAATAGGCAACTCAAGTCTTTAAAACATTTAACAAAATAAATGAAACAGACTTCTCAAACTCTACTATCTATCTATGAAGCCTCTAAATGACAAAGATGGAAGTCGGGCAAGACCTACGACATCCTAACAAAACTGAAAAGTAAATGGAATCCTCCGGAAGAAAGGAGGCTTACCAGAGCTAACTCGAACTGCAAGTGGTATCAACGAAGCACCTGTTGATGAACCTAGTTACTTGTATCTGTATCATGAAATGATGCAGGACAAATAACGTTAGTACATGGAATGTACGAGCATGTAAGGGGAATTCTAAAGCATAAACATCAGCTTGAACTGATAGAAAAGAAACATACTTACCTCTTCTCAAACTCACTCAACTCAACTCAATCTTCCCTTAAGAATAGGATACTCAACTCAAAGAAACATAGTTCAACTCAATTCAATGAAACATAGTTCAACTCAACTCAATGAAACATAGTTCAACTCAACGATAAGGTACTCAACTCAAGATAAAGCAATAATAAAATATGCAATATATGGAAAGCTTTTAAAATAGTAGATCACAACTCAATATATTGAAAAATACAACAATAACTTAGTTTGTATATAAAAATACGAAATACCTATGTGGGAGTTTCTCTAACCGACAACCATCACTATGAGCTATGTGATGATATAACGTCTAGCCCACACTGCCAGAACTATCCTATACCTTGCCGGGGTATAGGACTACTAACTAAGTGGATCCACTAGTCTATGCTTAAAAGCAATAAGAAATCATCTAAAAAGTATGACCCTTTCTATCCACGTTGGCTACATGGTTTATGGGGGATGTGAGTTGTTAGAACTCTTCCCCATATCGGTGCTCATTACTACTCCCAAAATATAACTTAGCTCATATGTTTTAAAGAAAATATTTCCTCTTTCTCAACTTTGAGATTATTACTCAAAATATTTCTCTTGAAAGAGATAGTACTTAAAAATGCTCATGAACTCTTTTGGAAATCGGTGTTTCCTCTCATCTCAAATGTAAAAAAATTTACTCTTGGGAATACTTAGTTCCCATATATCATTTTAAAAAATGAAACTCAACTCTCCTCATCCTCAAACTCATTTACTCAAGCCTTTAAACAAATTATAAATAATTGTAAAAGACTTCTCAAAATAGGGTTCATGCCGACTTATGGACGTGAAAGACTCAATTCAAAGTTTTCAATAATCATACATAGAACTCAATACTCGAAACTCAACAACTCCATAACTCAAGGAATCAAAGATACTACTCATCTTAAAAAATGCTTGGCTCAGAGGGTTCATGCTGAAGTTATGGGCATGGACAAATCAATTCAAGGACCTTCATGGGTAACATGTAGTAGTCCCATGATTAGGACTATAATCTCACAAGGATTAGGAACTCAATTCTCAAGACTTAGAACTTGCAGATACTACTCCTCTCAAATTAATATACTCAAATTATGGAGTTCATGTAGAATTTATAGGCATGAACGACTTTACTCAAGGATATCAATGATATTGTAGACTCATGAATACATTCTCCTCATTCTCATACTCACTTACTCAAGTCTTGAAATAATTTATTAGTAATTGTAGAAGACTCCTAAAAAAAGACTCAAGCGACTTTCTCAAAAGACTCAAAAGAACTCTTAAGACATGACTCTTAACTCTACCTTGAATTTGAATTATGAATTCAAGGTTATGATTCATGTTATGAATGATTCCCCGATGTTTAGAAGTGGTTTAGAGTAGTTAGAATCAAAGGGGAGTAAAGGTACCTTTTGAAGAAACTCAGACGGGCTAAACGACGGAGAAAGGGTGGGGGCAGGCGACCCTGGCGCACGGCTGGTGCCCCTAAACTTCAGAGAAATGATATTGGAGCACTTATGGGGCGTTGCCCCAGCCCCCCTGGCGCATCTAGGGCGCGCCGCCCTAGCCCCTCCCCATAACTCTCCGACGAATTTCTTTCTTTGATTTTTTGCCCTAATTCACCTAGAATCGAATGATTTCTTCCCAACTCACTTAGATTGAATACCCGACATAAGTACACAAGAATCTAATAAAAATAACTCTTAAACTGGATAAAATTATGTCAAGATCTCATCAAGTCCATCCTAATTCAAGAACGAAAGCAACACTTCAAGAACACTCATCAAAAACTTAAATATTTCAATATTTATGGATAAATTCGAATTTGTAAGTCGTGATTGGGCTGTCGGTGAATGAACTAAACACTATGAGAACTCACATACCTCTTAGGGATCAAGCCCTTTGGCGAAAATCCGCAATAAAACTTAAGAATCTTGATGAACGACTTGAACCTTTCCTCTTTTATCCTCTTTTTGAGGATGAATGAAGCTGATTCTAATCAGTTTAGACCCCTAAATTTTTACTAAAACTGTTTAAGTTGAAGGGGTAAGGAAAAGATCAAAATACCCCTCATAATTTGGGGTAACTTTCCTTAATTGGACATGTGGACTTCAAATGGACATATCTCACTTATCCGAACTCGAAACTTAGAAAACTAGTTGGTGTTGGAAAGATAATCCAAAGACCTTTCATTTGATATCTTATGGGCCACCTAATTCATCCTGTACTGAAAGTTATGGTCATTTAAAGTTGACCCAAAACTTAAAAGAACTTACGAATGACTTGAATGAATTCTATTTGGTTCTTTTTGGAGCTCAAGGTGCTACATCTAGTGACCTTAACAATTAAGAAAATTTAAATTACTCGGTAAAATCCTACTCACAATGAAGGATGGTTTGAGTTTTAGCTAAAAATATATATGGTATTATAGAAATGTCGAGTATAAACGATTTGCATATGTGGTTTGTATTCACGGGGTTATGAACGAATCTCGAGGGTCCTTTGAATGTTTTAAGAGTTGGTTGTGTTTGATGGTGTCTGCAGGCCTCACTTTTGCGAAGGTCGATCGCTTTTGCGACTTTCAGAGAAGTGAGAACCTCTTTGCTTAAGCGAGCTTCGCGAAAGAGAAGAGGGCTTCTCTTTTGGGAGAGCCACACTTTTTGCGAGGTTCGCTTAAGCAAACCTCTGGTCACTTTTGCGACATTAGGGAGGGGTTTTTACCTTCCATTTTTGAGGTTTAAGCCTCATTTTACCATTTTTGAGTTTTGGGAGTGGATATTTGAACCAAGTTTTACAGGAAATTTTTTTGGGTAAAGATTCTTAACTCTAAATCTTTTACTACCCATTATTAGTTATGGATTTAAATGTTCAAATCAAGCTTTTGAAATGAGAAATTTGGGGTTATCTTCAAGAACCCATGAACTTAGTAAAATGGTGATTATGAACTGTTTGTGAGTCCCTTTTCGAAATGATTTTTTCCAATGAGTTCCTAAAGCCTTGAGTAATGTTTTCAAGTATCAAATTTTGGATTCAAACCTTATTTTTGAATTGGGTTTTGTGTTGATTGACCCACTTTTCAAGAGGATTGATGTGGGTATTGTTGTTTCCAGAAAGTGATTGGGAATACTTGCTTGTTTATAGATTGTGTAGTTTTGGAAGTTATTCGGAAGGGAAGGACTCCACTCTTGGAGTGATTATTGGTTGATTTAAGGCAACTGATCTCCTAAACCTTGTTTTATAGTAGAATTCACGTACTTCCTTCATTGCTAGTGTGTTGGGAGTAATGAGGATGAGGTGAAGAGTTTAACTGTCCACTTGAAACATCTAAATGAATAAAAAGGGGTTGAAATGGAAAAGGCTATGAGATGTACACGATGATGTGAATTGTCTTATTGTTACCCTTGTGGATTGATTGATAAAATGCTTGTAAGCATGAATGTGGACTTCAATTGTATGTCTTGTTGTCTCTTCCATGTGGTGTGATATTGCTTGTGTGCATTAATTGTGAAAACCGTAATGAGACATGTGGGGATTTATGATGCCGAGATCTTTGCCGGCGAATGTTGTAATGCCGAGGTCTTTGCCGGCGAATGCTATGATGCCGAGGTCTTTGCCGATGAGTTTTGTAATGCCGAAATCATTTTCGGCAAGTGTTCATAAAGCCAATGGGAAATGGTTTCGACTAGTGATATGGTGCCGATGGGAAATGATTCCCGCAAGAGATTGATTATTCTGACTTGATGCATTTAATGCGTATGAGTGACTTGCTTGTTACTTGAGGTTGATGTACTTTTTGCATCTGACTAAACTACTTGACTATGAGATTGACTTACTTAATTCGTTTGATTATTGATTGTCACTATTGAACTATGGATATTGGGCCTTGTGAGTCGTGTATCGTAGAATTATTATGTTGGGCTAATTTCTGTGCAGGTTGTAGTTTGAGAAGGTTCGATTGGAGTGTAAGGGGTATTCAATTTATAGCTGGATGTCTTATTTATTAGGTTGCTTTCTAGGTACCGTGTTGTTGGGCCTTTCTCCTTGATTCTACACTTGTGTAGGTACCGAGCTCGGTATAGCGTAATCGTTCTTATTCTCCTTTTCTGAGAGGTAGCTGCTTGTCATCCTGGTGGACCATATTTTCCTTTTCTTTAAGTTTTGTTCTATTTGAGAAACAAAGACTGAGACTTGTACTTATATCTTAATTCCGCACATTATGTATTTAGTGGCTTGTACACGCGACAATAAGATTTTGGGGGTTTTAATAGATGAATAAGTGTTCTGCTTTATCTTGTTCTTGATTTATTGTTTTCCTCTTTTCTTTCGTTTTCGTTGGGTTGAGGTTGACTTATCTTGGTGGGAATAGACAAGTGTCATCACATCCATTTTTGGGTCGTGACACAAGTCAAGGTTTCTACTCCAGGTATGTGAGTATCGCTTCACCCATTGAGTCCCAAAGAAACCTCAAAATTTCAAGATTATAACTTCTACAAGAAAGAACTTTTTATGATCTTCATGGGTATTCAATGTAAATCAGTTTTCCTTATGATTTCACCTAAATTGCATTGTTTTACTTATGAATCCCATGTTTTCAATGGTATTTCATGAGCCCTAAGTATGCAAGTATTTTTATGATCAGAAATATGCTATTTTCATATGCATGACTCAAATTATCAAATTTCATTAATTATGATGCTTTCGAATAAAGTGTCTTTCAGTATATTTTCACATATCATGATATGATGCTTTTAGATAAAGTATCACTTAGTATGATTTAAGTTATCATGATTTATGAGCTACTTAGTTAGTATTAGTTATTAGTATGATTTAATAGTATCACATTACTACTTCTAGATTTATGCATGTTTTCGATAAGAGTATACTTAGCACCAAGTGAATTTTAGGGATGAATGTTTTCATTTAGCGTTTGTGGACCTTTAGTAGTAATTTCTAAGTCTCAGAACTACGTGTTACCATAGGGTTTGTCTCATATAGACATTAGCTTAGTGGATCCACATTAGCTCAATTCTCAGGCCCCTTACGATGGCAAGTATTGAACATTCTCTTTTCGGTGTGGGAGCAGTTGACTGAATTAGATGTAGTAGCTCACATGGTTTATGCCAGTTTTAATATCTCTCACAAATCAGATTTTCAGTTATTGCATGATCTTGTGTTTATGTATTTTAGATTACTATGCCTTAGCTTCCTGATATTCTACTTGGTTATTGCATCAACATGTTTTACAAATTCAGTATATTCAAATATCATGTTTATTGTGCATGTTACTCATACTCAGTACATTCAACATATTTACCACATATTTTCTACTATATTGTTTGATAATATAGGTTCTAATGCTTCACATCTTACTCGCGGTTAGTACTATCTCCAGTTAGCAATAGTCGAGTTGGTGCGTCCTCATCTCTTCGAGGACAACACTTATGTTCTCATTCAGTCACTATTTTTAGTCTCAAACAAGTTGAGGTAAGCTAAGAGTTTGTCCTAGCAACCCATATTAGTGGAGGCTTTTCAGACAGATAATTAGATTTCCCTTATGTTGTTTCTTTCAGATTTCAATCCTTTTTAGTGTTATGGCTTTATACAGATATTCAAATTTAGCTTCCACGCGCATTCATATTTCAATTTGCTATTGGCCTATGTTAATCTTAGTGTCATTCCATGTCATGAGGTTAGCTTAGTGTCACTTGTGACGCTAAAAATTGTGTCGCGTCTAGGGATAGTCTCGAGGCATGACAATGTAAGGGTATATTTGATCTTTCTCACACATGAATTTTTTTGACTTCTTTGATTCAACATCTAATTAATGCTTATTAATGTGATGGTCAAATTTATTTTTTCACTTACTTTTTTGTTAAATTTATTATAATTTCCCCCAAAACATTTTTGTTTTTACAGATATAAAAAATAAATTATAGTGAAATGCAAAATAAAATAGTTTCATATTTTATTTTATCTTTTACTTTTTCACCTTTTCCATTCACACTTTTTTTCTTTTTATTTCTCATATTTTTACACTAAAGAATAAAATAATTAAAAAAATTTAAATAATAATAATCAAATAGATCTATAAGGAAAAACTCAAATTATCTATTAAATTAAAGAAGTAAAAATAAAATTCACGTGTAAAAAAGATAAAAATATATACCCTGAATTTTATGGGGATGATCTTTCTAGCAAAGTTATAAATATATATTCGTGGGATTAACATGAGGGGTTAACATACTCTTTTTTTTTTTAGTTAATATATATTACATGAAAAGCTTTTGTATTCCAATTATTATGAAAACAAGTGGAGGATGATGTCTAGCAGAAACTAGTCTATCTATTATCCTCCAACTAAAATCTACCGTATATATCGTTTGCCTTATCAGAAGGGTTGCTCCATAGCATATTCCTAATGTGCTAAAGTTGATAAACAAAATAAACAATTGGTTTAGATTTGTGATTTTATCGAAACACTCACATAACTTTTCTTTCATTAAAAAGAAAAACATACACAAGTTTACTTTATTGCTAAAGTGTATATTGTTGGAATTAGAACTTATGTGTCACGATCGAAAATTTATAAGGACCATGATGACAACTATAATTTCCCTGGTCCAGAAGATTAGCATTGCCCCTAACACACAAATCGAGAAATAATAATTAAAAAAACCTACAAGGTAAAGTTAGAAGAGTATAAGTTCAATCCATACGATATATATTTTCCAGTACGAAAAACTAACAAAATATAACCTTCAATACTCGTTGTCATACGTATAAGAGCATTTAAGAGTATTGACTAACATCAAAACACAATCTGCACAAAAGAGTGCAACAAGGGTAATAGGAGAAGGAAAAATACTTGTACTCAGTAGGAATCATAGTCGATAATGTTGAGTAGGATAATTATAAAATGACTTGTCATCTCTTTGTGATTCTCCCTTTTTATGTTAATTTCATGTACTTCTTCTCCCTTACATCATCCATAATATCTACAATTAAAACATGGTGGTCTTGTGTGGTTGATTAGACTTTTTGAACTTTAGGAGGTTCAACCATCTTTAGTCTTTCAAAGATAATAATTAGCCTTTATTAAAACATGTTGATTTGATACCGATTGATAGTTTGGCTGCAACCAAAGTACACAAAGAATCAGGTTCAATTCTTTGAGAAGTTATGCAAGAAGGCAAATTGCGTAATAATTAATGTATTTCAAAATGGAAAAGGTTTAGGATGTGACAAAGGTGACTAGTTTATTAGTCTCAATTTATATGACTCGTTATCCTTTTTATCAGTTTCAAAAAGAATGATGCATATTTATGTTTAGCAGCAATTTAATTTTAAAATGTTTATTTTACCCTTAATGAGATGATTTATAGCTAAACAAATATCTATCATTTCTTTTAGACCATACATTTTAATTTTTTTAAAAAAATATTTCATGTCAAGTCAAACTACATCATATATAACAGGTTTAGGTAACTTTGACTGTATTTGATCACAGGGTCCAACAGACTAAAATTACTGTTTTAGTTTAGATGCATTCTAGTCAGCTATATGTGCATGTCACTTACTCCATCCATTCCATTTTATGTGAGGTAGTTTGACTCGGCACAAAATTTAAGAAAGAAAGGAAGACTTCTAAATTTGTGGTCCAAAATGAATGATAGAAATTTGTGTGGCTGTAAATCATTTTATTAAGGGTAAAATAGACATTTTATAGTTAAATTATTATTTAATCTAGAAATGTGTCATTCTTTTTTGGACTGACTAAAAAGGAAAGTAAGTCACATAAATTGGGACAGAGAGAGTCAACTAGACAAACATACTAGTTGTAGGAAACATGAAACTTTCTAATACATGAACAAGACTACCATTAGCAAGTTTCATGTACAAAGTCAACTAGACAAACATACTAGTTGTAGGAAACATGAAACTTGCTAATGGTAGTCAACTTTGTTCATGTATTACCACCTAAGGTTTTGTAGGAAACTTTCTTCAAAGATGGCAAAAGGGGAGAATATGTTTAAATATTCAGTGGGACTAACACCACATATGTTCATAATCTGTTCAAGAGGAATGGGCTATATTAAAAGTGAATTCTTAGTCATCACTATAACAATAGAGATATTTTGTGGTAATAGATTTTTCTTTTATCAGTAATATTTTTGCCGCAAAAACATTAATTGCAATAAGTTGATGTTATTGTATTTAGAGTCGGTAAAGTCTTTAGTGACATTTATATAGAGTGTTGGTTATGAATATACATATTTATTATTGTCCCTAAGTATCCATATAATATAGTGATAATTATATTATTGTTCGCAAAATTCTTTATTTGTTGCAGTAATACTGTGATAGCAAATCCGCTATGCAAATAGATGTGAATCCTATAATTCATGAGCGCACTAATCATATCGAGATCAATTGTCACTTTGCAGAGGAGAAGAATAAACAGGGATTGTTGGAAACTTAAGTACATTATTTCTCCCGCATACCAGCATACAGATTTACTTATCAAAGGATTGATTTATGGTTAGCACATGTTTTTAATTACTTGACGAGCTAAATTTCATGTCACGTCAAAATTAGACAAACAACTTATTTTAAGCAAGTATACATTTTCAATTCATGTGACACTTTTTATTTAGTTAATCTAAAAGAAATGTGACATTTCTATAATGAGAAACAACTTAACTTAAAAATTCTCTTTAATTTATCCTTAATGAAAGTTAGACTTATTATTTTCTTTCTTAAACAAATATTCTATCATATCAAACTATGTCATATAAATTGAGACCAAGAAATATATAACATGTACATGCAACTACTAAAAATATATGTCTAACATGAAAATTAATTTAAGCATAGTATAATTGGTTAAATTAATCAAAAAATTAGTGTAAGGTGCAAGATGCGTTATGCATGGGCCATGATATATGCTGCTACAAGTTTTAAGCACATGCATAATATATAATGATACTGAATTAGTTAACGGTTTACAAAATTAATTAATTTCTTATGAATAATTAGTCGGTTTAAGAAATCCTTCCCTTATTTAACACCGTTTTCTTCCTTCAACTTGAATTAGATATATTCTGCCAAATCAATCAAAGTTAGTATTCCTTCCGTTTTAGTTTGTTTGTCTGATTTTTACTTGGAATGAAGTTCTACAAAATCAAATAAAATTTGAATTTTGTGTTCTTAAATTAAATATACATATGTAAAACGTATCAAAATGCCCTTTAATTTTATAATCTTGAACATGTCACGTGGAAAATTAAAATTGAAAATTAACATGCTCATTCACATACGTCAAAGATTGTGGCACATTATTTTTTTAGTTTCTTAATCCTTTTGGGTTTATTAGATTTATGTTTATGTCTTCTTTATTTATTTTTCCGACACAATTAGTTGCCGTAGTTAAGCATCAATGACGAAGCTACCTGATCAACACAAAGCTATTCGAACAGTTGGCAATAGTTATTAGTAGGGTGTCAAATGGGCGAGTTAGATTGAAATTGGAGATATTAAAATGGGTTGAAATAGAAATTGGGTTGGGTCCTAATCCGTCCAACTTTAATTTACTTTGGGCTCAAATGGGTTGGGCTTAAAAACGGGTTGTCTTGACCCGCCCAGTTTGACCCGCTTAATCTCAATAATTTTAACATATTGTTATTTAAGTTTTATATCCACAAATTGAATTTCAACGCAAGAATTTTTTTAAGAAAATTACAAATGGATAGATAAATTCTAAAAGATATAAAATAAATAGTAATTCATACATTCAATATAGGAACATACATTACATCAAAGCAAATAAAGATTCTTAAAACGGATTGAAATTGGAGATTAAATTCGGCTCAATTGAGGATTCTCTTAAAATGTGTTAAGACTTGAATGAGTTGGGATTGAACCCAATTCAAATTATCTTGAGCACAACCCTTAATATTTTAGGTGGGTTGGGCGGATTACCTAAAGTTGGGCTCATTTTTGACACCTCTAGTTACTAGATAACCTCCTTTCAGCTTCTCATAGAATTGTTGGGGAGGGGTAAACATAACAATAATAAATTCAGTGTAATTTTGAAAAGACCTTATCTCTATATTTTAGAAGATAAAGAAGTTATTTTCGAAAGACTATCGGTTAAATAAATAATGAAAAAAGGCAACAACAATGACAACAAGATAGTAAGATACCGAGGCAAAGCAACAAATAGTGATAGAATTCTGAAAATAAGAAAAAGAGAAAAGTAATACAAAACTAGGGGACAAAATATATATATATCCGATTAGGGGTATCAATGGTACGGTCCAGATGGTTATTTTTTAACAATTATACCATTCTAATTTTTTGGTTATTTTATAAAATATAACCAAAATTAGATCTTTTCAAACCATCCCAATCATATTGATTTCTCTTCGATATCGGTATGGTTCAGCTAATTTTTGGTTTTCTTTTTTACTTTTAAAATATCACCTCAAAATATACTACTATTAAAATATTTATTTCTCAAATATGTTCTTAAAGAAACACTTTATTCTTCATCAAAAAGACAAATAATGTAAAACCTTGTTGCCGTATTGTTTTATCTTAAACATTTAATAAGAGTTTATGCATGGGTTTTGTTGTATTGTTTGATAGAGTATCTATTGTAGTATCTTTTAATTTTAAACCTAATTAAGTAAATGTTAATCCGTAAGCAAAGACCAAAAGTTATCTAGTCACTAGAGGCCTAGGACCTAGGTTATATTTATATTTAAAAATTATTATTGTAACAACCTGTTCCCGTCGTTATAGAAAAGTCAATGGGGAAATAATTGGGGCCAGAAAACTTTTGAGTAGTAACTTTGGATTTCCTAGCCTAGTCCAAATTTGGACGAAATCGGAGTCAGTGAGGTCTAGGAAAATCTGGTAACAAATGAGAGATCTAATTATGATTTTGATCACATGACTAGATAGCCAAGATGTTAAGGAACCCGTACGACTTTACGGAATTGAATTCGGTTGAGTAGAACTTTCGAAACTGATCTTTGCGTGGAAGGGTATTTTCTGAGTGTCATGGGATGAAGGCGTGTTGTGAAATGAGGGTTTGAAATTCTTAATTTTTTGCTCACTGGTTCCGTGCAAGCTGCTAGGGTGGGATTTATCCCGCCAGGGCGGGGCGGTTGTGGGGTTTGGGTCTCGCCGTAGCGGGACAGATGTGACTTAAGTCGGAAATAAAACCCCAAAGACATTTTATTCTACACTTTTTGACTTTGAGAGCTAAGGAATGACCCCAGGGGTTTTCTTGACAGTTTTCCACCATTCTTGAGGCTAAAGATAAGGTTTTAACTCCCAGAATCCCTTTTTCGATCCGTAGAACCTAGTTCCTTGGGTTATTATCGATGGGAGAGGGTTTTGATTTGTGATTTATGGTGGAAGAAATCCAAACCTGGGTATGGAGATCAAGGGTTTAGCCTAGGGTTGATAATGTTGATTTTAATCGGGGTAATTAGGCCTCGTTTATTGATCTTTGCGTTAATTGTATGTTTTTAGACCGTGAAGAAGAGAATCCGGAATGGGAAGATTCAAGTGCCTTAGGGGATTCAAGCTTGGATTCAAGGTAGGTGATGGTTGTGATTTCATGTTGGTGTGATAAATGTTTGTAATTGCTTTATTATAATGCATGTATGTATGCAAATATTGCATTATTGATCACCCTAATCGTAAATGAGGATAATTGAATAATTGTATGCCATGAATCACCTCTTATTGTATGATTGTGAGAATATACATTGTGATTGTGATTGTGGTTTGTTGAATGGGCAGATGTTATGATCCGACACACTAATTGGGATCGGTTGCCACGTTCTAGCGTAAACATTGGATCGGTTGCCACGTTCTGGTATAAATATGGGATCGGTTGTCACGTTCCGGCATAAACATTGGATCGGATACCACGTTCTGGTATGCTAACAATTTGGGTGTGGGTTCCATGAGAGGACCATTGAATTGGGTTCCGTGAGAGAACCATTGATTTGTGTTGTCTATCTACCTGTGATGATTACGTTCATATCTAATGATAATTGATATTGGAAGACTGTATGTTGCTCTAAATTGATAACCAATGTGTATTATTGAGAATGTGGATGCTACATTGATCCTGAAAAGATGACTAATGCTGTATATGCCTATTTTATAATGTTGTGGTTACTTGCATGTGTTTCACCTTTGGGATAGCCGTGTGATCCTACCAGTATACTGTGGTTGTGTACTGATACTGCACTTGCTCTTTCTTTGTTGAGTATAGGGCATCTTCAGGTGGCTATTGATAAACTTCAGCTAGGTGACTATTGAGCGTGTCTGGATTCAATGGTAAGCCAGTTCTTTCAGGTTGACATGGATCTCTCTTGTTTAAGTCCACTCTCTTCGGATTCAGATTATTTGTTCAAGGTGTTTTGTTTAATTTCGGGGTTGTACCCCTGGTTCTTAGACTTTTCATTAGTAGAGTTTTGGTACAATGACTTTCAGGTTCTAGGGGTTGTTCTTCCGCATTAGTTTGGTTAGTTATTTGTTAAAACCTTGGAGTTTATGGGAACTCCATTTTTATAGTCATCTAAACCTGCATTCGTATATTTAAATGCCTTAGTTTTCATAAAATTTATTTGTTTGAGTTGTAGTAATGGTTCTCCCACCGGAGGGTTTGTGTGGGTGTCAATCACGATGGTCTGGGTCGTGACAAAGTTAGTATCAGAGCCCTAGGTTCGTTGATCTCATTGTTCCAAAACGAGTCTAGTAGAGTCTTGCGTAATGGTACGATGACATCCGTACTTTTCTTTGAGAGGCTATATGACTTTAGAAAAAACTCACTTCTTTCTACCCCTTTGTTCTATGACTTGAATTCAATTGGTATTTGGATGATACAAATTGGTATCTTTCCTTCTTCACTCAACAGTCCGAAATAGAGCAACAAAAGTGGTAACACCATCACTAGCAAGAGAGGATGTGTATAGACTACCGATAATTGAATAGGGTCACCATTCAGAACAAGTATCCATTGCCTCAGATAGATGACCTTTTTGACCAATTGCAAGGTGCATCGATTTTCTCTAAGATTGATTTAAGGTCTGGTTACCATCCGTTAAAGATTGAGACAATTTAGAATTGGGTTCGACCAAGTTCTATAATTGAAATTAGCAGTTTTGTGGGGCTTGCTAGCTACTATTGTCACTTGTGGTATGAGTTGAGTCCAATTGGTATCTACCGATTCCAATTGGTATCTCAACGAAGTGAACTAGACACCGTAATCCCGGATGAAGGGACACAAGCAAGTTAATTGGAACTGAGAAGATTCCAATTGGTATCTGGCCTTGGGGGCCGTCTAAGCATGGATCATCAGTAACAGTCGTCTATGGAACAAACTAATTAAAGAATTTGGATTTTATCTGCAAGTTGTAACTGCTTGAGTGTCGTGAAACTTGTTGAGAAAAGAAAGTCATCACGAGATTAGGTTTAAGGGTCTAGATAAATTACGATGTGGTTCATAAGTGAGAAATCTGGACGTGCTTTGCGACCAACTGATAATCGGATGAGAGTCTGGGTGTATCCTGGGGATATGTGTGTAGTAGTGTTGAAACGATGTAAAAGGATTCTAAAGTGCGTACTTTGTTGGGTTGACCGAGGGATAGACAATGATTGTCCTAGCTAAAAGGATTTTCTTAAATGACTATGTCACTCCACGAGCCTACACCCTGGGCGGGACTGGTACTCGAGAACCATTGTTGGCCCCTAGTGAACCCTTGGCCTGACTTACTTACTCATCGGAAGGCTATATGCATATTTATAATGATCTTTTGCACTATACTCACTTGAATAATATCATAACTTAGAATGTTTAAAAATCAACATTCAACTTGGCCAAAATGGCAACCTCAAGTCTCAAAAACAGAAGCCAATAATAAAGTAGTGACAAATGAATTTAACTAACTGATTGTCTGTCTATAAAGCCTCTAAAAAACTGAGATGGATATCGGGATAGGCCCAGACATACTAATGAACTAATAATAAAACTGAAAACAATAAAAGGAGTCCTCCGGAATGCAAGAAAGTTCACCAACAGACTCTCACTGGATCAACGAGCGCTGGATGCCGATCCTCGTTACCTGCGTTTACATCATAATAAGATGCAGGCCAACTGCCATTAGTACATTGAATGTACGAGTATGCGAGTTGGAATGCTAAACACACCATAGGCTTGAAAGGAATCTTAAGAAATTACCGGGCTCAACTCAACTCAACATAACTGAACTTATTTCAATATAAAGCAGTTTAAAACAAGTGCAATATAAAGAAAAGTTGTTTAAAAACATGATATCAACTCTGTGTATGCAAAGATACATTATAACTCTGAAATGTATGTAAAAATACAATAAAACTGTGTATATAAGAATACATTTACTTCTGTGGGAGTTTCTCTAACCGACAACCATCACGTAAGAGCTATTGTGATGATACAACGATTTGTCCCATGCTGCCAGGGGAGTCCTATACCTTGCCGAGGGTATAGAACCTTAACTACTAAATGGATCCACTAGTCTATGCTAAAAAACACTAAGGAATTATCTAAAAAGTATGACCTCTTTCTACTCATAGTGGCTACATGGTTTATGGGGGCTGTGAGTTGTCTGAACTCTCCCCAATATCGAGGGTCAATACTACTCCCAAAAATATAATATTAGCTCTTATGTTTAAAAACATACTTCTTGTGTTATTTGAGATTAGAGCTCAAAACTTAGCTCAAAGGCTATCTTGAAAATCAAAGTTTCCCCTCTTGCTTCATTTAGAAAGCGATTACTCTTTCCTGAACACTATCCCGAAGGCTTTTTGGAGATAGAGGTTTCCTTTCTTGTTTAAATGTGAAAACATTTTAAACCCTTTGGGAATACATAGTCCCCATATACTTTTGAAGAAATGAACTTCAAGCTTTACTCTTTACTCTTTACTCAACTTGAACTGTAAGTCTTAAAACAAAGTTAAAACATTTGAAAAAAAAAGACTTTTGGAAAACTCTAAGAACTTCTCTTGACTTTGATCTTAACTGCTCTTGACTTGACTCTTAACTGGTCCTTGAATTGAATTATGGATTCAAGGATTGTGAATTCTGATTGGAAAGATCTCATGATGTTTAGGAATGATTTTAGATAGCTAAACATGAGAAAATGATCAAGAATCGATTCTGGGGAACTGCTCCGCGATGCGGAGGTGATTTAAAATCTTAGGTCGCGAATTAACTATTTAGGCAGAACGCTCCGTGTCCTCTCCGCAACACGAAATAACTTTTCCCAAAACTGGGAAGTGGGTCCGCGATGCGAAGACACTATCAGATTTCGACCGACGAAATTTCTTTTTCGTTTTTCAACTCTAAACCCTCTAAACTTCGATGTTTCTTTCCCCAAACACTTAGAATCATTTATACCATCAAATAACATTAGATTCTACTTGAAAACACAACTAAAAACGTGAATCAATCTCAAGAAAACTCCAACAACACAACCCACTAGGATTCATAGGAATTTCATCAAGAATTCAATGGATTTACTTTCAAATCAAACATATTTCGCTGAATTGAATCATGATTGGCGCGTGAGTGAACTAACCCAACGTTATGTGATCTCACATACCTTGTAGGGATCACCCCCGAAGAAATCCACAAGCTAATCTCGACGAATCTTGAACAAATCTTGAACGCTCTTCTCCTTTCTCCTCTTTTCTCGTTTCTCCAAGCCCTAGCGTGAAATTCACTTTTCTAAAACTGACTAAAATCAGACTTTACCCTAATTAAACTTCTAAAAATGAATTAGAATAGTTAGGTAAGGAAAAGACTAAATTACCCTTCAAAAATCCGGATTAGACTTTCCTTAATCCAATAGCCCACATTCCAGAGGGAATAACTTACTCATACAAACTCGAAATCGCACAAACTCGGGGGAGTTGGAAAGATCATTCCAATAGATTTCCTACAATATCTGGAAGTACCTCTAACTCATCCTGAGCTAGATGTTATGGCCGTTTGAAGTTGACCAAAAACTCACTTTTCCTAACTTAAACAAATTTCTAGATTTTTTAATTATTTCCAAAAATGAGTATTTCCAGTTATAATCTCTTCCTAGCTATTTCAAATTGCGAGATGTTACAATATCTCCCCCTTGAGAACATTTGTCCACGAATGAGATTACCCTTACTAGGCTAAGGGTGGTAACATCAGGTTCAAATACCCAACAAGCAAATGCAAACGAACAACATGCTTACTCATAATTTAAAGAGTACTAAGAAGAGAATTAGTACCTTGGTCTGCAATTTCTCCGGATTCAAAGAGATGTGGATATCTCTTCTTCATATCCTCCTCAGCTTCCCAAGTAGCTTCCTTAATAAATTGGTTCCTCCAAAGGACTTTGATCGATGCTACCTCTTTTTTCCTCAACTTGTGAACTTAGTGATCTAGAATCTGAACAAGAATTTCCTTATAAGATAAGTTATCCTTGATCTCAATATTTTCAGTTGGTATGATCAATGAAGGATCGCCCATGCGTTTCTTCAACATGGAGATGTGAAACACCTGATGAACTGCGACTAACTCTTGTGGTAGCTCCAACTCATAAGCCACATTACCTACCTTTTTCGATATTTTGTAAGGGCCAATATACCGGGGACTAAGCTTCCCCTTTTTACCAAACCTCATAACACCCTTCATGGGTGAAACTTTAAGATATATCCAATCATCTACTTCAAACTCTAACTCCTTTCTCCTAACATCAGTGTAGGATTTCTGACCACTCTGCGCCGTTTTCAACCTCTCTTGAATCACTTTCACCTTCTCCATAGCTTGATGAACCAAATATGGTCCTATCAACCCTACTTCACCAACTTCAAACCATCCAATAGGAGATCTGCATCTTCTCCCATAAAGAGCTTCATATGGAGCCATCTGGATGCTAGAGTGGTAACTATTATTGTATGCAAATTCAATAAGAGGTAGGTGATCATCCCAATTACCTTTGAACTCAATCACATAAGCCCTCAACATATCTTCTAAGGCCTGAATAGTGCACTCTGCTTGCCCATCAATTTGAGGATGAAAGGCAGTACTTAAGTTCACCTTTGAACCCAAACCTTTCTGAAAAGATTTCCAGAATTGTGCAGTAAATTGAGCACCTCTATGTGAAATAATGGGATACTGGGACTCCATGAAGTCTTAATACCTCCTGAATATATAACCTGGCATAATCCTCTGCTAAATTGGTGGTCTTTACCGGCAAAAAATGGGCTGATTTTGTCATTCTGTCGACAATCATCCAAATAGAATCATGTTACCTGTGAGACCATGGTAAACCTATGATGAAGTCCATATTAATCATCTCCAACTTCCATTCCAGAAGTTCTATATTCTGAGCCAAACCACCGGGCCTTTGGTGCTCTACTTTAACTTGTTGGCAATTTGGAAACTTAGCAACAAATTATGCAATGCCCTTCTTCATACTGTTCCACCAATAGACTTTTCTCAAATCGCGATACATCTTTGTGGAACCCAGATGAATGGAATATGTGGAGCTCTGAGCTTCCTCCATGATCCTCTCTTGGAGTCCATCTACCATTGGTACGCACAATCTGCCTTGATACCTCAACACACCATCTCCCCCTTGTTCAAAAGCCATTACTTTTTTCTTATGAACATTTGCCTTCAATTCAAGCAAAATAGGGTCTCGGTCTTGCTTGCCTTTTACTTCTGACACTAATGATGATTCAGCCCTATTCATTACCACTACTCCTCCTTCTGTGGAATCCATAAGTCTGACTCCCAGGCGTGCAAGTCTATGCACATCTTTTGCTAACTCTCCTTTTTCTTCCTCAACATGGGCGGTACTACCCATAGACAACCTTCTTAAGGCATCAGCAACAACATTATCCTTACCTGGGTGGTAAAGAATATTCATGTCATAATCCTTGAGTAATTCTAACGACCTCCTTTGTCTGAGATTGAGCTTTTTCTGAGTAAACACATATTGAAGACTCTTGTGATCGGTGAACACATCCACATGAACACCATAAAGATAATGGCACCATATTTTCAAAGCAAATACCACAACAACCAATTCTAAATCATGGGTTGGGTAGTTCTTCTCATGAACTTTCAACTGTCTCGAGGCATAAGCTATAACCTTGCCATTCTACATTAATACACAACCCAAACCAACTCTAGATGCATCACATTACACCACAAATCCTTGCGTACCTTCTGGTAAGGTCAATACTGGGGCAGCAGTCAACCTCTTTTTCAATTCCTCAAAGCTTTTCTCACAACCTTTAGACCACTAAAACTTCATTGTTTTCTGAGTCAACTTGGTCAAAGGGGATGAAAGAGATGAGAACCCCTCTACAAACCTTCTATAATAGCCAGCTAAACCCAAGAAACTCCTAATATCAGTTGGAGAGGTGGGTCTAGGCCAATTCTGCACTACCTCAATCTTCTGGGTATCAACTTTAATTCCCTCTCCAGACACGATGTAGCCTAAGAATGCCACAGATTCAAGCAAAAACTCTCACTTAGAAAACTTGGCATACAACTCTCTATCTTTTAAAGTCTGGAGAACTATTCTGAGATGACTAGCATAATCTTCTTCATTCCTTGAATAGATTAGTATGTCATCAATGAAGACGATAACAAACATATCTAAATAAGGTTTGAAGACTCTATTCATAAGGTCCATGAACGTTGTTGGTGCATTAGTCAAACCAAAGGGCATGAGCAAAAACTCATAATGACCATAACGGGTCCTGAATGCTGTCTTTGGAATATCACATTCCCTTAATTTCAAGTGATGGTAGCCATATTTGAGGTCTATCTTAGAGAAACAAGTGGCACCCTGAAGTTGATCGAAAAGATCATCAATCCTTGGGAGAGGATATTTGTTCTTTATGGTAACCTTGTTCAACTGACGGTAATCTATACACATCCTAAGGGAACCATCTTTCTTTCTCACAAACAAGATCGGAGCACCCCAAGGTGAGACACTTGGTCGAATAACGCCATTATCTAAGAGATCCTTTAACTTCTTTTTAAGCTCTTTCAACTCTCCTGGTGCCATTCTATATGGCGGAATAGATATAGGACAAGTATCTTGAAGAAGGTCTATACCGAAGTCTATCTCTCTTTCAGGAGGGACTTCGGGAAGAAGATCTGGAAAACTTCTGGAAACTCTCTTACTACTAAAACTTACTGAATATGAGGTATCTCAACACTAGAGTCATTAACTCGGACTAAGTGATAGACACACCCCTTAGAAACTAACTTCCTTGCCTTAAGGTGCGAAATGAAACGACCATTAGGCACTGCTGAACTACTTTTCCACTCTAAGACTGGCTCATTTGGAAACTGAAACTTGACAACTCGAGTTCTACAATCAACTGAGGCATAACAGGCATGAAGCAAGTCCATACCAAGAATGACATCAAAATCTACCATGTCTAACTCAATTAAATTAGCCATGGTACTCTTGTGATTGCCAAAAATAGGACAATCATAATAGACTCTCTTTGCTAGAATAGACTCACCAACAGGTGTAGAAACATTGAATGGTTCACTAAGTTGTTCAGGAATGACATCAAAATTCATAGCAACAGATGGAGTTACAAAAGACAAACTCGATCCTGGGTCTAGCAAAGTATAAACAGTAAAGTAAAAGACTTGGATCATAGTAGTGACAACATCTGGGGAATCCTCTTGCTCTTGGCAACTATTGATAGCATATAAGCGGTTTGTTCCTCCACCAGTACCTGAAGTAGCTCCACTAGGTGCAGCTCTGTCTAGTGGAGCAACTAAAGAAGACTGGGCTCTATTGCCCCCCATTACCGTTACCCTGCCTGTTCTTTGGACACTCTCGAATGAAATGCCCATTTTGGCCACACTTGAAACAACCAGTGGAGCCTTCACGACAAGTACCTGAGTGATTCCTACCACACTTAGCGCAGGCAGGAGGCTTACTACCCCTTTGCTCCATGCTACCTGAGAATAGGCAGGCTTGGCTCTGAAATCCTGACTATTGTACCCACTTTTATTCTTGGGTGCAAGTGCACTAGCAAATGATGGAGCAGGTCCCTTCTGTTTCTACTGGAAGGATGACCAGTTGGCTTACTCTTCTGCTGCCCAGACTCACTCCCTGTCTTAGCTCTCTTGTTTCTGAACTATTCCCTGTCCCTCAACTTATCTTCCTCAATCTGTCGTACATAGACCATCAACCTTGATATATCCATGTCCCCAATCCGCATCGCAGCCCTACCTTTCTTACTCAACAGACAAGACAACCCAGCAACAAATAAGCTCATTCTACTCCTCATGTCCGCAACCATCTCAGGGGCATAACAGGATAGTTGGGTGAACTTCAGCCCATATTCATGAACACTTAGAGAATCCTGCTTAAGTGTGAGAAACTCACGTACCTTGGCCTCTTTTAATTCTCGGGGAAAGAAACGCCCCAAGAAAGCCTCCTCAAAATAGGCCCAACTCGCAGATGGTGCATCCTCAACTCTACCCCCTTTCCACTGGTCGAACCAAGTCCTAGTGACATTCTTCAGTTGATATACAGCTAGCTCAACCCTCTCAGTATGAACAACATGCATCACATCAAAGAACTTTTTCAGTTCATTAACGAAGTTCTCCGCATCCTCAGAAGTGCTTGAACCAGTGAAACTTGGACGATTCATCCTCAAGAACTCACGAATCCTTGAAGTGTCAGCCTCTTTTTGTCGAGCTCCTCTTTGTTTCCCAAACCTGGTTAGCCACATCTTGGCTCAACATCCTTATGGCTTCTCTGAACTCAGCATTGGTAACTTCTCCTTGCGGTTGCACTTCAGATGCATTTGGTAACTCTTGCTCCTCAACATTCCTCCTAGCAGGACGAACTCTAACAGCTCTTCGTGGAGGCATGATTATCTGAAAACACGCGCAAGCACGGATTAGAAGGAAACTTTTTAGAGATCAAACTCTAACGCACGAAATAAGTGAAAGAAGTGAGATAATTTTTCTAAATCTTGCAGCCTCCTAATTATAGATCTGGCGCACTTCACACCGATAACTAGGACTCTATAGAAGGCTTCATAGACTCCCTAGGACTCTTGAACTCTGTGCTCTAATACCAAGTTTGTCACCCCCCGAGCCTACACCCTGGGCGGGACTGGCATTCGAGAACCATTACTGGCCCCAAGCGAACCCTTGGCCTGACTTACTTACTCAGCGGAAGACTATATGCATATTTATAATGATTAAAAGCATTATACTCACTTGAATAATATCATAACTTAGAATGCTTAAAAATCAACATCTAACTTGGCCAAAATGGCAACATCAAGTCTCAAAAACAGAAGCCAATAATAAAGTAGTGACAAATGAATTTAACTAACTGAATTTCTGTCTATGAAGCCTCTAAACAACTGAGATGGATGCCAGGACAGACCCATGATATCCTAATGAACTAATAATAAAACTGAAAACAATAAAAAGAGTCTTCCGGAATGCAAGGAGGCTCACCAACAAACTCTGAACTGCTCAATGGATCAACGATGCGCTGGATGCCAATCCTAGTTACATGTGTCTGCATCATAATAAGGTGCAGTCCAACTGGCATCAGTATATTGAATATACAAATATGCCAGTTGGAATGCTAAACACAACAAAGGCTTGAAAGGAATCTGAAGAACTTACCTGGGTCAACTCAACTCAACATAACTGAACTCATGTCAATATAAAGTAGTTTAAAACAAATGCAATATAAAAAAAAGTTGTTTAAAAACATGATGTCAACTCTGTGTGTATGCAAAGATACACTATAACTCTAAAATGTATGTAAAAATACAATAAAATTGTGTATATAAGAATACATTTACTTATGTGGGAGTTTCCCTAACTGACAACCATCACGAAAGAGATATTGTGATTATACAACGTTTTGCCTCACGCTGCCAGGGCTGTCCTATACCTTGCCGAGGGTATATAACCTGAACTACTAAGTGGATCCACTAGTCTATGCTAAAAAGCACTAAAGGACTCATCTAAAAAGTATGACCCTTTTCTACTCATGGTGGCTACATGGTTTATGGGAGTTGTGAGTTGTTTGAATTCTCTCCCATATCGGTGCTCAATACTACTCCCAAAAATATAATATTAGCTCTTATGTTTAAAAACATACTTCTTCTGTGATTTGAGATTAGTGCTCAAAACTTAGCTCAAAGGCTATCTTGGAAATCAAAGTTTTCCCTCTTGCTTCATTTAGAAAGCGATTACTCTTTTCTAAAAACTATCCCGAAGGCTCTTTGGAAATCGAGGTTTCCTTTCTTGTTTAAATGTGAAAACATTTTAAACCCTTTGGGAATACATAGTCCCCATGTACTTTTGAAGAAATGAACATCAAGCTTTACTCTTAATTACTCAACTTGAACTTTAAGTCTTAAAACAAAGTTAAAACATTTGAAAAAAAAACTTTTGGAAAACTCTAAGAACTTCTCTTGACTTTGATCTTAACTGCTCTTGACTTGACTCTTAACTGGTCTTTGAATTGAATTATGGATTCAAGGTTTGTGATTTCTAATTGGAAAGATCTCATGATGTTTAGGAATGATTTTAAATAGCTAAACATGAGAAAATGATCAAGAATCGATTCTAGGGAACTACTCCGCGACGCGGAGGTGATTTAAAATCTTAGGTCATGAATTAAATTTTTAGGCAGAAGGCTTCGTGTCCGCTCCGCGACACGAAATAACTTTTCCCAAAACTGGGGAGTGGGTCCGCGATGCGGAGACACTACCAGATTTCGATCGACGAAATTTCGTTCTCGTTTTTCAACTCTAAACCCTCTAAATTTCGATGGTTCTTTCCCCAAACACTTAGAATCATTTATACCATCAATTAACATCAGATTCTACTCGTAAACACAACTAAAAATGTGAATCAATATCAAGAAAACTCCAACAACACAACCCACAAGGATTCAAAGGAACTTCATCAAGAATTCAATGGATTTACTTTCAAATCAAACATATTTCGCTGAATTGAATCATGATTGGCACGTGGGTGAACTAACCCAACGATATGTGATCTCACATACCTTGTAGGGATCACCCCCGATGAAATCCACAAGCTAATCTCGATGAATCTTGAACGTTCTTCTCCCTTCTCCTCTTTTCTCCTTTCTCCAAGCCCTAGCATGATATTCACTTTTCTAAAACTGACTAAAATCAGAATTTCCCCCAATTAAACTCCTAAAAATGAATTAGAATAGTTATGTAAGGAAAAGACTAAATTACCCTTCAAAAATCCGGATTAGACTTTCCTTAATCCAACAGCCCACATTCCAAAGGGCATAACTTACTCATACAAAGTAAGAATCGCACAAACTTGGCGGCGTTGGAAAGATAATTACTAGAGCTTTCCTACAATATCTGGAAATACCTCTGAATCATCTTGAGCTAGATTTTTTTATTATTTCCAAAAATGACTATTTCTAGTTCTAAGCTCTTTCTAGATATTTCAAATTGTGATATGTTACAGCCTAGTTATAGCTGGGAAAGCTAGGGGAAATATAGATACGAGAGCAACCCCATAAATTGTTGGCAGGGGTTCTGTTTCCGTCAAGGCCGCAGGGGCGGGATTTTCCCCGCCACGACGAGACTGCTAGTGCGGGATTTCTCCCGCCAGAGCGGGACAGGGCGAGACAAAATCTCAGCCTTGTCTTCCCTATTTTCCCCTAGTCACAATTATGGACCCCGAATCGTACTTGAACTAACCCCCGCGATGTAATTTATTGTTCAGCAATCGAATATAAGTTATAAAATGTGTTAAAATTGTGAAGAACATGGGCATATGAGGAGGAAATCAACGAGGTCGTAGAGGCCGGGGAAATGGTAATGCAGGTAGAGGAGTAGTGCAGCCAGGCAAGGAGGTTTCCCATCAAGAGGACATGACTCAGTTTTATATTTTTCCCTGGTAAGACCAAGTTTGAGGGTGTGATGCAGTGGTCACAAGAGCTACTTTTGTCTGTGCCCGGATGGCTATTATTTTGTTTGATCCAGGTTCTAGTTATTTGTATGTGTTAGTTCCATTACCTTGGAATTTGATGTGGTTTGTGATATACTTGATGCCCCCATGTATATCTTGTTGTCTTGTTGTGGTTATGGATTTTCAGATGGGGTTGATTTGGTTATGTTGGATATGACTGACTTTATATAATCTTAGGCATGACTTGGTTTTTCCCCTATTATACCGGATTTAATTGTAATACTAAGTCGGTAACTCTAGAGATCCCCGATAGGGAAAGATTAGAGTGGGAAGGGGTGTACAAGCCTAAGCTAGCTAAGATCATATCCTCCATTCGGGCCAAGAAACTGGTAAGGCAGGGTTGTTTGGCTTATTTGGCTCATGTTTGGAATGTTGAGGTTGAGTCTCCCTCTATTGAGTCTATTCATGTGGTGTCAGAATTGAGAGAGATTAAAGCTCAAATCCAAGGGCTTCTTGATAAAAGCTTCATTCGTCCTAGTGCTTCTCCGTGGGGTGCTCTCACTACTAAAAAACTGCCAAAAAGAGACGGAAAAAACCGATAGACTGTATCGCTTTTTTGACCAAAAGTGACGGAAAAGCGATGCAATCAATCTCATCGCTTTTTCAAAAGTGACGGACTGCGTCACTTTTGTTTTTTCTTAAAATATTTTATTTTAAGAATGCGACGTCGTCCATCGCTTTAATTAATTTTTTAATTTTTTTAGAATCTTGTAAAGCGACGGACAATGAGACGCCGCCCGTCGCCTTTTGGGAAATAAAATTTTGAAAAATCCAGAAAAGCGACGAACTAAAGGACCCTATCGTCGCATTTCTTGGTTTTAAAAAAATAAAATTAAAAAAAGCGGTGGACTAAAGGACCCTGTCCGTCGCTTTTCTAGGTTTTAAAAAAAAAAAAAATCCAGAAAAGTGACGGACAAAACCACCCTGTCCATCGCTTTTTCTGCAATTTTTTTGACAGTACCTGCAAAAGCAATTCAATTCAATTCAATTCCAGTTCAGCCTCAATCAAACACAAAACATTATAAAGAAGCTACACAAAATATAAAACAACAAACTTAAATTAACATTTAAAAATATCTAAATGACAATTTAAAGACTTAAAAAGTCTTTCAAAATTCGTTTCAAAATTACAAATAGTTTATAAAGACTATATTTTATCAAGATTTCTAAAGTTCAACCTAATAATTAGTTCATAAATTCTATAAATCAAGATTTCTAAAGTTCACAACTTAAAGTTTAAAATCCTACAATAATTCAAGATATCTAAAGTTCACAACTTAAAGTTCTAAAATCCCACAATAATTCAAGATTTCTAAAGTTCACAACCTAAAGTTCTAAAATCCTAAAATAATTCAAGATTTCTAAAGTTCACAACCTAAAGTTCTAAAATTCCACAATAATTCAAGTTCTCTAAAGTTCACAACTTAAAGTTTTAAAATCCTACAAAAATTCAAGTTTTCTAAAATATATAACTTAAAGTTCTAAAATTCTACAATAATTCAAGATTTCTAACGTTTCACAACCTAAAGTTCTAAAATCCTACAAAAATTCAAGTTATCTAAAGTTCACAACTTAAAGTTCTAAAATCCTACAATAATTCAAGATTTCTAACGTTTACAATCTTATAAAGTTCTAAAATCCTACAAAAATTCAAGTTCTCTAAAGTTCACAACTTTAAGTTCTAAAATCCTACAATAATTCAAGATTTCTAAAGTTCACAACCTAAAGTTCTAAAATCCTACAATAATTCAAGATTGTTAACGTTAACAATCTTATGAAGTTCTAAAATCCTACAATAATTCAAGATTTCTAAAGTTCACAACCTAAAGTTTAAAATCCTACAATAATTCAAGATTTCTAAAGTTCACAACTTTAAAGTTCTAAAATCCCACAATAATTCAAAATTTCTAAAGTTTACAACCTAAATTTCTAAAATCCTACAATAATTCAAGATTTCTAAACTTTACAACCTAAAGTTCTAAAACCCTACAAAAATTCAAGTTCTCTAAAGTTCACAACCTAAAGTTCTAAAATCCTACAAAAAATCAAGTTCTCTAAAGTTCACAATTTAAAGTTTTAAAATCCTACAAAAATTCAAGTTCTCTAAAATTCACAACTTAAAGTTCTAAAATTCTAGAATAATTCAAGATTTCTAACGTTTCACAACCTAAAGTTCTAAAATCCTACAAAAATCAAGT